>JADRCH010000076.1:11142592-11194929 GCA_019843965.1 Rhynchomys soricoides | reverse complement strand
CTTTCTTTCTTTCTTTCTTTCTTTCTTTCTTTCTTTCTTTCTTTCTTAACATTTCAACATCTAGAGACCCCAGCCTGTCTGGCTCTGGGACACTAGATGATGATGTGACAATCAAGAGTTTGGTTTTGGGGGTCTTAGAAGCCTAGACTAGAATCTGCTTCTACCAATGTGAAACTCTACAGCTTCCCTTTCTCTTCACCTAGCTTCAGTTTTCTCATGCAGAATTGTGAGTCTTCTCACATATGATCTGTCCTAAGGACTGAAAATGATAAGGCACTTGTAAGGATTTTTTGTTTGCTTGTTTGTTTTTCTTTTTTTTTTCTTTCTTTTTTTTTTTTTTTTTTGAGAGTGGATCTTTCTTGTTGTATAACTCAGACTGCTTTTCTACTCGAGATCCTTCTGCCTCCACCTCCTGAGGTCTAGATTTTAGGATCATGCCTAACCTAGCACTGGAACTTTATTCTTACAAGGTAGTCTGAATCTGAAGCTCAACACATGCTAATTACTGTGATTGTTATTAATGTGTTTCTCCTGAAAGCTTACATGTCTCCCATGTATCAGGTGCAAAGCCAGCTTCTGGAGACAGCTGAATAGAAACCTCCCCACTATAGACCCACTCACATGACAAGGATCACCATGAAGAGTTTTCTAGGAGAATGCTATCATCCATGGTTTGAGCTGAGATCAGAGACAGGGACAGATGGACATTCAAGGGAGAAGAAAGTTGAGGAACTCCTGTCTTGGAAGAGAGGTTCCTATCCCACCTGGGATTAAACATGGATGACTGGGAAGGGGCTGAGTTCAGTGAGGAGAACTCCTCTTTGTCCATCCATAGGAACATGAAAACAAGTCCTTCAAATGGTGTTAAAGGCCACTGCGTCTGGTCTTGGGAAGGCTTGTATAGGGACCTTACCACATGTCAGATGGGATACTTACAAGAGTCTCAAAACAGTGTCCTGGCTATGGACTGCCAGGCAATTAGACCAATAGATAAAAGACCAACTATGGATCTCAGAAGAATAGTGATAATGGAACATACAAGAGTCAGGTGACACACAGAGAGATAGATTGGTTCTCTCTTTGTTCTTGTGGTTCTGTGATAATCTAAGGCAAGTCTCCTGGTGATGGGGAGCTGCCATACAGCAGGCAGGTCTAGGCAGATCAGGGGGACCTGTGCCACTCTCTCCAATGCTAGCCATACTGTTGAAACTCATGTATCACATGCTAAAGCAAACCTTCAGCATGGGGGAATTGGAGTTCTTCAGTGTGGACTGGATCCATCACCTTCCATGTCAGATACATCAGCTTGCTGCTCAAATGCATCACTTCCCAATGCCATGGGTTCCCAGCTGGGTCAGCAACATCACTGATAGCGTCAGATACAGCTCTGATTGAATCAGAAGCTGCACTTCCCCTAGTAATATCTAACTAGTCCCCACATTACAAATTTGCACTTGTGGTCTCCATGCTATGCTTAACAGAGGATGTGTTAGAACCGACATAATATTTAAACAATTACCTGAAGAAACATACTCAACACACCTGTCACCGTAGCCAGAATTACCACCCAGACACACCCCTTTGCATCCAGGAGTTCTTTCTCCTCCTGAAACATGCTGAGATGAACAAGGAGCCCAGGTTACAGCCCAGGAGACACTGGTGGAAAATCTCAGGCACCAGTCCAGATGTGGTGCAGCAGGAAGGAAGCAAACAGTTTTGCTTAACCTGCACAGTTCTTGAATGCTTCAAGATTAGAAAAGTCACAGAAAAAATAAACATACATACAGACAGACACACACACACACACACACACACTCATACATGCACATGTGCACACACACACACACATGAAAATAAAAACAGTAGATTTTTAGCTTCTTTTAACAAAATAAAACTTGGTGATAGCAAGATGTGTGCCTACTATCAGTTAAACATAACAATAGTAACCATGGCCAGGTATGATTTCATACACTGTTCTTTGCTACATCGCTAATGGCTCAAGACAACCTTCTATGATACATAGTAACAGACTATTACTTCTACTTGAGGACACTGAGGACATAGAGAGGGCATGTGACCTATGTAAATCTCACAGCTGGCAGTGGGAGAAGCAGATGTGTAGCAGCTAGCCCACCTCAGGTGCTTTAGAAGAATGCCTACAATGTGGCAATATGACAATCAGTCCTGCCACCATCTTCCCAACACTGATGCTTGCTGTAAAGGCTTATGTCAATGGATTTATACATGCCAGATTTTCTCTGCATCCTCATATAACTGAGTTTAGTCAGCACTTGTGTTTGTAACACAGTTCACACACGTACTCCTGCCTGCTCTGGGATGTCTTGAATGGGCTCTGGGATGCCTAAGTCTCTTGAGCTGAAAGTGTAGATACTGTATCTATGAAAAGCTGAAAATACTCTATAAAACTCACCCTATATAGCCTGCCTATGATTTTTACGTGGTAGGTCTAATTGAGAAATTAATTTAGTGGACTGACACAAAGGATCATAAGTTTGAGGGCAACATGAGCCATATAGCAAGACAATCTCGAACCACACATCTAGGTAGGGATGAAGATATATAACTCCATGATGGAGCACTTGCCTACTTTGATAGAAAAAGAAGAAGAAGAAGAGGAGGAGGAGGAGGAGGAGGAGGAGGAGGAGGAGGAGAGGGAGGAGGAGAAAGAAGAGGAAGAAAACACCAAACCTTTGGTAGATTAGGATGAAACAGTCTATCAGAGCACATGCTGAATGGTACAGAAAAGGACTGGTTGGTCATGAAACCTGTTTCATTTACTTGTAGCCAGTTTATTCTTAGGGTTGGGATTGCTTAAAAACCAATCATCAGTTATGAAACAGGAAGACAGCCTGAATGAACATTCCAGCCAAGATAGAGCCTTGGAGCATGTGTTTCTAGAGTGAAGACAGGGACAGTGACTCAGAGGTGGCAATGAGAAGAAAGTTGGACACTTAGCTCATATCCATGCACAGGAGAACAAGGCACATGGGAGAGACATCAGCATTGCTATGTGGGTAGTGTCCATGAGCATGTGGATGAGGAAGGGGAGAAGGCTGAGAATGTGGGGAGAGAGCTTGTTAAAGACAGTCATGATTTAAACTGGTCCAGAGTTGGGTGCTATTAAATGGAATCAGAGTAGCCAATTACAGAGTTCTGAAGAGATGAGAAGTCCAGAAGCAGGGGTAGCCTGGATGGAGGTCTTGGTCATAAACAGTTGACAAAGGGCACAATGAAATGGAAAGGTTGTACCTTCAATGTCCTGATTTCAGATGTTACTTATTACTTCTGCCAGTTTCTAGTCTACAAAGTAGGCCTTGTCTGAAGGGACAGTGTGTTAACATTCATGACTATTTCTGAATGTGTGGGAGCTGCTGCTTTGTGTAGCTGCAAGGATGAAAGAAACTGAGGGCTTCAAAGTTGGGGCTGACACAGTGGTTGACATTGCTTGGAAACTTAACTGGGCCTCCAGGAGAGCTGGCTGAGGAGATGTGAGGTGGGAGTTAGGGGCCATTCTGAGGGGTGAATACAACAAATCCCATATCACTGTGCTCCAAACCCTTCTCCATCAATAGGAACTATCAGAGATGATGTTCAGGCCAGAACTGTGTATTCCTTTCAGAATGATCTACAGAGCTACAGGGCTGTCCTGGAAGATATCTATGGATGATACACTCATTATACATTATGTCCTTAATATACTGAAACTGGAGTCCCACCAGAGGGTATGGACCCCTGACCATTGCACTTCCCCATGCTGCTGTGCTTCTGTGTAAGTGTTGATTTTTTCAAAGTAAGCACTAATGAAGCACAGTTCATGACCCATGCTCTGGTTTTGCTTTTGAATGTTGCAGAAACTCCAAAAATCATGTGTTCTGGCTTCTTCCCCTGATGGTACTACCCTGGGCAGTCCAGTGGTCAAGGCTGTCACACAAGGCTCACTAAGGCAGTGACTTCTTGATTCCTAACTGGTCTATCTCCTTCTGTGCTCTAGTCCAGTCTCCTGAAGCCTTAAGACTATAAACCAAGGAAAACAAAGCTGACAGCTTTGCACTGCTAGTGAGTGTCACCCACCTCTAGACAAGCTGAGTCAAGATGACAGGGAAATTTTCAACAAGAACCTGGAGGAAGCCAGTTTCCAAACCTATGGAAGCTCCAGAGCACCCTGGATCTTCATGAGCTCTGCCCTTAGGGTCCCAAATGGTTGTAGACAACCTGGATGGCACCTTCAAGGCTATGAATGAGGATGAGAATATAGCATCCAGGGGCCAGAGGCCCAGTCTAATGTCCCCTCTGCCTCAGCAGAAAGCAAAGATGTTACCTTCAGGACTCCCTGCAAATGAATACATTGTCTATGTTCATCCTGGCCATCTGGGACCTTCATAGCTAGTAGCCAACACTTCAGGGTCCCCTCTTCTTTCCTGCCAGGAGGGTCTGACCAGGCATTTCCCTGGGAAACAGATCTGTTCGTAATCATTTGGAAAATAACCCTTCTCAGACTGCCATCACCATGTTCCCTGTGTCTCAGTCTTTTGTTGTGGTTGTTGTTTTGGTTTGGTTTTTGTCACTATAACAAAAGTTCTGAGAAACAATTTACAAGAAGAGAGATTGGATCTGGCTGCCAGTTTCAGGGTTTTCAGTTCATGGTAGACTGGCCTCACCACTGTGGGGTGGAAAACATGTGCTTTTCACACAACAGCCTTGGTCACTGCAAAGGTAGTGACACACAGATGAGTAGAACATGCACTGTCGTGTCTGGATGGTGCTGGGAGTATGGGGCGTGGTAGCCCTTTTGTGACCACTTATATAGCAGCCTATAATACTCTCGGTGTTAGTGCAGGTCATGGTAATGCTCCTTTTACTTTCTTTTCCAGGGAACATTCTACATGGTAAAAGAATGAGCGGAAGTATTCTTTAGTTGGGGTCTTCCAAATAAGAGCATCCCTACTTCCTATTCCCCTCCTAGACCCCTGTGCCTCATAATCAGAGGTTTGGTGTTCTAGAGCTTTGGTTGTTCCTAATCATAGCCTGGCTTCTGCCCAGCAGCCAGCCAGTCTTCCTGTTGGGTTTGAGCTGGATCTGGTCCTCCTCAGCTCTTTAGTCCTGTGGTCCCCAAAAAGGGTCTTGCAACAGGTTGCTCTAGTCTGTGAATGCACATAAGGGAGAACCCAAGACTGGGTGCTGGTGGAACACACACACACACAGAGGCACACACACACACACACACACACAAAGAGGCACACACACACATATACACACACAGGCACACACAGAGGCACACACAAACGGGCACACACACAAAGGCGCGCGCACACACACACACACTAGCTAGCAGGGGGAATGGAAAGAAGGAGGATTGAGAACCAGAAACAGCAGGGCCAGGCATGGCTTAGGGAATCTAACGGTGGGAGGCTGACAGGAGAAGGACATGACATTGACAAACTCAGTGCTAGAGAAACGGGGTCATACTTTCTCAATTCTTTCCACTCTAGGATCTTGATTTAGTTTCATGTCTACTTTTTGCTATGAAATTGCTAAAGCTTGTCTCAACTTACAGACAACAAAAACCTGAGGCTTAGATGCATTCATTTGCCTAACCAAGATCCCAGAGTTAGCAGACTACAGAACTGGCTTTACAGGCAGACATGGCTCTGCCTTCTAGGACCTAGAAGTGATGGTGGGTCCTGGGGCTGGTTCCAGGTGTGCTACAGAGCAGGATACAGACAGTAGGTAATTAACGCCCAGGAAACAAACAGCCCTACCACGGCTGCTTCCTACTTCCTTACCAGACTCTGGAAAAGAGATCCAATCCCTTGAGCATGCCTGGTTGGCTTGGTTTTGGGAAAATGGTTGTATCTGGCATGCTTGGGGCAAAGCAGGTTGTAAGTTCCTTCTAATTAGCCCCTCCCCCTTGGGCTGCAAGCAGATGCAGCTGGAGGCAGGTGGGGTTTGCCTAGTCTTCTTACTGCCATAGGGCCCTAGCCCTCCTCCTTCCTTCCCTGCCTGTCCTCCACAATTAGCAGTGTTCCACCCAGCTGCAGCAGACAGCCTGAACTTTTCTGCCTAGAGCAGCCTTCCATGCCTGAGGCCCCTGGAGATTTTCAAAGGTCACAAGAAAAGGGCTGCTTCTCTGGGTTCCAGCTTATTGGTCGGCAAGAGTGCTGCATTCAAGGTGTCTCATTTGTATAGAAGTGTTGGAGGGAGCTTACACATTGAGGCTACAATGTGCAACTGAGAGGACATCAAAAGGACCTTGGCCCTATCTGCCATGTCCCCAGTTGGCACTATTGTAGGATCAGTGATTCTCAAGCCTTGTTTAGCTGTAGAGTCTTACTCACGTAATATCTCATGTAAAACTCTAGTTGGTAAAAATAGGCCATCCCTGTCTAAAGATGGGTAGATGCTGGGAGGCTGAGAGTTCAGAGCCTTTGTCCCCCAGGCCTTTCCTTGTCCTGACAGCAGAACCAAAGGACCCTAACCCAGTTTCCCAACCATCTGAAAACTGCTATGCCACCCCAGACCTTTTGATGTTCCAGGGAGGAAACTGCATTCCAAACACAATGGAGTGTTTCTGCCTTCTCAACAGCAAACAAACAAACAAACAACAAAACAACTAAACAAACAACAGCAAAGGAGAGTTGGCTGAGTATACTAAATTTGGAAACCCAAGTTCTTCTTCCATTTGGGAAAGTCTTTTTGGAACTCTTCTTTATTATGCTATCTTACCTGTTGTGAAAGACAGAATCAGCTAGGTAGCCTCAAGGTATCCTGAATGGGGCACTGTGAGAGGACAGGTCAGTGGCCCCAGCAAAAGAGACCCCTGAGTATAAATGGGGTATTAGCACAGCTTGTATGAAGTGTTATGGCGTGGAGGTTTGAATAGGAAGGGCTTGAATAGGAATGGCCCATAGACTTAAGTGTCTGAATACTTTAGCCTATAGGGGATGACACTATTAATAGCTGTGGTCTTCTTGGAGTAGGTGCAGCTTTGTGTGAGGAAGTGTGTCACTGTAGGTGCTGGTTTGGAGGTCTCAGATGCTCAAACTAGGCCTCATCACTTCTGCTGCCTTTGGATCAAGATGTAGAAGTCTCAGTTCCTTTTTCAGCACAGTATCTGCTTGTGTACCACCAGGTTTCCCACTATGACAATGATGTATTGAACCTCTGTAAGCCAGACCCAATTAAATGCTTTCCTTTATTAGAGTTGCCTTGATCATGGTGTCTCTTCACAGCAATAGAAACCCTAACTAAGACAGAGGGTAATTCAAGAATCCTCTCTTGAGTCCAGCCTCAGCAATGGGGATAACCTTGTAATTTGAATGGAAAAGAAGAGGAAGGCAGGACAGCCTGTGAAGGAATGAAGCAAAGGCCTTCTTCCCAGGGAAGGTCCAGATAGGAGCCTGAGAGCTGTGTGCTGTGAATGAATCATCATGGCTGCAAAGAGGGATGCAGGCAGAGAAAGGCTGGAGGATGCTGTATGGAAGGCCAAATCAAGGAACTCAAACTTCATTCCTAGGCAATATAGGAAGCATATTTTTAAAGTAGGGTCTACGCAGTTTAGGATGGGGCCTTCTGGCTGCTGTAGGATCTGAGGCGCAGGTATGCAAATGGAAGGCAAGTTATAACACTTGTCACAGTGGTCTGGTTACTGGTAAGTTCTGGTGAGGGCCCAGAATTGTTTGCCCAGGTAGAAAGACCAGAGACACTGACAAGATATTTTTAGGGAGGTGAGACTAAGTTTAGGAAGGGATGTGGGAGAGACAGACAGACAGACAGATAGACAGACAAATGGCAGGTCACTTAAAGTCTTGAATAGCAATACTCATGTAAAATCTGGAACACAGGCAAACTAAGGAGGCACGTGGCTAGGGCAGGGACTCCAGGGCAGGTTCTATATGATTGGAGGTTCATCAGTCCACAGAAGTATACCACTGTCCTGCCCCAGACAGTGTCCCAGCACACCTGGGGAAAACTTTCCAACTTGGAGAATTTGTTTTTCTTTCACATGCCAATCAATAGAAAAGTTCAGGCACTGGAGGCAAGCTGGAGTGGAGGCCTGTGTGCTGACCAGCTCAGGGTCACCTCCTAAGCGGTCCCACTTGTGGTTTGCAGATAGAACTAACACATGTGTCTGTTACAGTGGGTCAGTATAGTATATTCATAATACAGCAACTGTCATGACCTAGGGGATTTATACATGGCTACTTTAATTTTTTGGTGCCAGAGGCTGAGAAGTCAAAGGTCAGGGCATTGGCAGCTCCAGGGTCTGGTGAGGCCCGCTTTCTGGCCATGAGACAGAGACTGACTGTACTCTCATAGAGTAGAAGGGCCTGTTGTGTGAAGCCCACACACCATTTGGACAGCTCTGCTGCAGTATTAAATTACCTTGCAAATGCCCACCCTGTAATGGAGTAGCATCACACTAGAGATTAGGTTTCAGCACGGTAACTTGAGGGGACAAGCTTGTTCCGACCCAATAATGGAGCAAAGAGAGAAAAGGTAAGCTGAGGTCCGGGCCCTGGGAGCACGCTTAGGAGCAGTTCTGGAAGCCCAGTAAAGAAACTGCTTAAGTCAGGTTGCCCCCGGTTGCCCTCTCAAAGCAAGGGGTTAAAGATTTCTTTAAAAACCCTACAGTGCCTTGGAAATCAGCTGAATGGCCTTTCTGTACAGCTCCTAATGTCCTGGGTGCACTACCTGGCGTTCTGATGTGATATAAACAGTGGGTTTTATGGGCAGCGGCATGGGCCAGTGGGCTAAGGACAGGCCAGGGAGTCAGCAAGGACGCAGCCTGGGCGCCTGGTGACCGCTTGACTCAAGGTGTGACCTTGGGCTGGTTGCTTAACCTGTTTACACCTTAGTTTCCTTGGCTGAAAAATGGGAGTTCTGACACCACTGGGCCTCACAGGGGGACCATGAGCAGAGCTAATTGATGGCTGAAGTGCACCCTGGATGTCTGGTGCTAGTAAACAGCTAAGTAATTACTCGGCGCCTTGAAGCTGGCAGCCCACACGCAGGGCACTCTTCCCAGGCTGAGGGGCCTCAGAGTGAGGCCCAGAAAGCCTGGCTCAGCTAAACGTCAGCCACTCACCTCACCAGCACCTCCCCGGTGAGTCTCTCTCAAGGTCATTCTTCATCTCCTGGAGAGCTGTCTCCATGGGCACTGACATCTCTTCTCTCAGACCTGTTTTTAACCTTCATTTCTGCAAGGTGTGGCTCCCCCCCCCCCCTTTAAATTGGCAGTCTGATGAACAATACCATTCACAGATTGGCCACTTTGTGTGAGACATTGTGCTTGGTGTTTCGAAAGGCTTCTTTGACAGAATCTTCCCTATAGGGACAGTGTAGGAGATTCCTCTGTTCCTAGACAACAGATGTGGATACAGAGGCAGGGAATTAGAGCTCTGTGCACTGTTTTCAGGAGTCTGCCCCCCATGGGGCTTTCTTCGTGGATGAGCTTGCACATTGCGGAACAGTCAAGAGTTTGCCCCAAAGTTCTCTGGCTTCTAGGACCTTGAGCTACCTCTCTCTGTCTTCCCTGTTAGCCTTTCATTTCATGTGGTAAATAACTAGAGACGTCATGGTTCTGGGGTGCAAGTAATCGTACAATCTCTTCTTGTTTCTACCTGAACTTACCATTAAGGCTTGAAGCAAGTCACTTGGCCTTTCTAAACACATGTGTTTCTGCTGATCTCACTTTTGGTCCTGTGTAATCCTGACTGCAGTAGAGCTATAAATTGTGCCTAGGACACCTACTTCCTGTTTATTCTCAGATAAAATAAAAAAATAATAGGTACCTGCTGTCCCTGGCTAGGGTAAGTGATCTCATAGGCAGAAACTATTTTATGTGTAGTGCTCTGTTATATAGTGTGTGCATGCAAGCACACACACATGCTTGAACACACAAATATAAACACATGCACACAACTCAAACACATACACATGTTGGAACAAACACATACACACACAAACACACATACAAGCATGCACACAATGTTAGGAGGGGTACATCTCTGTCTCCAGGAGCAGAGCAGAGGCCTCATGGCTAGGCAGAAACATAAGCAGCAGGTTTTGGGATGATGTGGATCATAAACTGACAGATGTGGTCTCCTGCCATTTTAGGTCCACCTGATGAGATTGTCAGTGGGCAGGAGTTTCTGAGCTGTGTTCCAGGGATTGCTGCCTGAGAAACCAGGTAACCTATCAGTTCATCTAAGGAGGAATAAAGAAAGAGCTGAGTGCAGGCATGTGCTGTTCAATTCTTGTCAGGAGGATTGCCTTGGCTGTTGGCAGAGAGCCTTCTACTGTGTGTACACCGAGTCCTAGAGAAGGCTAGTGGTCCTCCCCTCCTGGAACTGAGAAATGACATCAGCTCACCCAGCTGCTCCAGAAAGACATAGAGAATCTTAAGGGACAGTGGACACCACATCCCCACTGTGAGCTGGCAGACTGATGACAACACTGTTTAGTTTTATATATGTCTCAAACTGTTGATGACATTGTGACATTTAGACATTAAACTGCCCAAATTCCAGACAGGCTGGGCATCCTCAATCTTTGATCATCACCAGGATAGCAACAGCAGTGCATGTGTGCTGCTAGTGCTGCATGTGTAGTGCTTATCCTCCCTACATAGCCCCTTTTCACTTCTCCTTACACTCTGAATGAAAGGCTGGTGACAGCAGCATAGTCCTTGGTGACTATGGGGCGGGGACAGACCATCCCACCACCCTTCTGTTCTCCTCTTCCCAAATTCCGATGCTCTGTCCTAAACACAGCATAACTATGTTGGTTCACACTCCTCCCTCTGAACCCCGAGGAGAAGAACTGCAGGAATGTGAGCCTCTGTTAAAGCCTGCCTTCCTGAACCTTTCCAAGTAAATGGGATCAACCATCACTTCCTATTAGCACAACTTGGCCTTTCTAGCCATGGGCTGCTTCCTGGATCACTTAGAGTCATAAAACTGTGCTGTGGGCTCCTACTGCATCATAGAGGACTCCAGGGAACAGCCAGAGAAGGCTGGGAGGAACAGAGTATTGAGAGCTTGGTGTCTTGCTCTAAATTGCATCTTTACCCAGTGGCCCTCCCTGAGGCTCAGCCTTCTCTGCTGGCTTAGTTCCTACCCATAAGGTGGTACCTAGAACCTTCCAAAGACAGGAATAGTAAGCCATAGAAGATAAAGTGAGTGACTGTCACCCCCAGAGCCTGTGTCAAGGATTGTTTTCAGGTCCTATGCAGTTCTGCACTGGCCTACACTAAGTTTAAAGACAGAATTAACTAAAGTGCTTAAAGGTCATACAAGGGGCAAAACTGGGAGTCTATGGGCCATGTGCTTCTTGCTTCCGCAAGAGCCTGTGAACACGCCTATAGGGAGGGCCCTGTGAAGTGTCTTAGGTCAATGGGAGTAAATTTCTTCTAGAGAGCAACATCAGGGCAAAGTCACTAGTGTGTGCTGTGTGAAAGTCACGAGAACCCACCCTGGGCCTCAGTGGTTAATGGTGAGCGCACAGGGTGTATTCCGCTTCTTCCAAATGGGTCTGTACAGATATTATTTCCTTTTAAGTTCCCAAAGAGCCATGGCTAGAGCTCCAGGCATGGACTATACAGGCTTCTGCTGAGTGTCTGCCTCTGTTGTAAAACTATGCAACAGAAAGAGCAGGGTTGCTGCCTGACCAAAATGGAAAGAAGTCTACATTAGTGTCTTGATGTAGAGTTACTGTGAGCTAGTCTGAAAGCAAGCATAGAAGGGGAAGATCTGCAGACCATCCATCCCTTTCCGCCATGTCTGTGGTACATCATAAGCATGTTGTACATGGAGGCCAGCGGCCAGGCCACTCTGACAGGAGCGCAGTACTGTTGCAAAGAGGTCCTAATTTGGCCTGCATCCTGGAATCCTTCCTAGAATGACCCTTTGCTCTTTCATTCTCTGGGTACAAGTTTCTGCCAAAGGAACACAGATGGAGAGAGGAAAAAAAAAATCAAGGTTGGATTTAAATAGAGAGTAAAAGTGTTCAGAATGTCAATATGTTCATCCTGGTGAAGCTTATAGTGGTATTGGATCACTATAAGGATTTTTTTGTGTATGTGTGGAAAACACACACACATACACAGAGAGAGAGAGACAGAGGCAGTGACAGAGACAGACAGAGAGACAGAGAGGATGGCCATTAGGTAGGTTCTTATCATCTGTGAACTATATCTGGAGTGTAAGTGCTCTTTGGGAACATCACAGCCCTGTGGGGATGACCCTTCAGTCTCTCCTTATGTCCAAATCCTGGAGGTTCTTGGACCTCTTATGTTCTTATGTGTTCTTCTCATGCAAATGGTGCTTCTTCCTTTCCTCTCATCCCCCCAAATCCATGACTGGAACATGCTGGCATGTGTTGTGTAACTGGCTTTAGAGGTGTGAGATCTGTGTTTTGGTAAGCTGATGTGGAGTACCAGTTGGGGCAAAGGGGCATCTCTGGCAGTGAGAACCATGAGCCAATCATGGGCTCCTGATTTCACTTGCCTTAAAAGTCTGCTTTGAATGCAAGATCTTGCCTGCCTCTCCTTGCTCTTTGTAATCACCCCACAAGGCTTGCAGGTGCAGGGTGATTAGAGGTCCTGGATACTGCTTCCTTCCTATCCCAAGCATCCCCACACCCAGAAGCGGTATGTTGAGAACGGGTGTGGATCTGGCAGTAGCTGTGTTTGTGGGGAACAGGCCTGTTGACCTAACAGGGATGTCCGGTCCTGCCCCAAGGGTACCCAGAGCCCAGATGAGAGGGCTGAACCTGATAAACCATACTGGCAGCAGAGAAAGGTCAGATGGAGGAAAAGATGAGATGCTGAGAGAAATGGACAGCAGGTTCTTGCCTTTGCCCTTTCTTCTCAAGAGCACTGGGGCTTGGAATTTGAAGGCCCTAGAATGTGACATGACCTGACATTTGGCATCTGAGTTTATGGGAACCAATGAAATGACAAGTACAACCAGAGGCTAACCCTAAAGTGGGCAGAGCTTTCTCACGCCAGTTCATTGGGAGTTTGTGGGTTATGTGGACAAAACTCTCAGTTCAGAATGTCAGCTTTTTCTTCTAGAAGTTTAAGTCAGGGTTACTGTCACCATCACCAAGTATATAAATGGCAGAGTTGGGACTAGAACCCAGACCTTGAAACCTCTAAAAGCCTTATCTCACTGATTTTTCCCCCTAGAACTGTAGCAGTAACCCCAAAGGTCAGGACTAACTCAACAAATACTGTTCAGACACCAGATGTAGAGACTCCATTTACTTAATCTACTTCCTAGGTAACAGATGTTCTTCAAAGGTATGTTTACTGAAATCCACAAGACAGTGAATGAGCCTGGCACCCTCCTCCATCACCCTGTCTCCGAGGGCCCCTCCCAACACAACCTTCTCTAGCATATTCCTTCCTTGTACACACTACAGCTCCCCCCAGGTGAAGTGTGCTTGTTAGCAGTCCAGGGTCTTGGTTCCCATGCCTATTTCACATCCTCTGTATCTTGGGGCAAGCCTTCTTGAAATGAAGCAACGTAATGAAACGTTCTGTAAACATCATGGAGTGAAAGCGGGAAGACGAGTCTTCACTCCTATGTGAACCACATTAAATATTTCTTAGAAGATGAAATGGCCCTAGGTTGCTAGAAAGCCTTGCTGGTGAGTGGAGCGTGGGTGAAATCGAATTAAAGATTAGGGGTGTGGTTGGACACATTTAGAGTGAATCTCTTCATCTTTCTTACTCTGAAAGCCTGAATTTCTGCACCACTTCAAGGAAATGAAAACTTGAAATGCTAAGTGATGCATTACTGGGTGGGTGTGGTTAACTTAGGAAGACAGCTGGGCACGCCCATCCATGGCCCCATACTCAAAGGAAAAGCATTGGATCTACATCAAAGGACAGTGAGTGGATGCACACTTATATGTTTTAAGTTAAAATGAAATGTTGAAGGTGGATAGTATAATTTTCTCTGGTTTCTCTCTTTAACCAACTTTTTCCATTAACTGACCAACACCAGTCTATACCGTGTCAGATAAAAGGGATCCTGATCTAATAGCTAACAGTTATTGAGCAATTATTTGGTGCCAGACACTATACCAACTGCCTTTTATGTAGCATCTCTTTTAATCCTTACAATCTGCCCACGAGTTAGATACTAATAGCATCCTAGTGTGGCACATGGGCCAGTTTTTACAGGTCCTGGGCTCTCCTGCCTCCCACTTATCTTCCTGTCTTTTGCCAGCCAACACCCCATTACTGAACTACACCTCTGCTATCCAGCACCTTGACTCCTACAGCTGTTTGCTAGAAGGTTCAGAGTTCCCAGACTTCTTTGGAAGACCCCTGATGGAACCACAGGAAAGAGACACGTTGGCTTTAAATTGCTTCAACAGAGGTTCTAGATTTCATGCATGGAGATGAGGAAGTTGACAAAGAAACCTGAAGGTGGGAGACTTGACACAGAAGAGCTTTGGAAATTGCACAGGAAGAATAAAGCTCAGAATTTGGCCCCTTGCTGTGATGTGGGGTTAGGGTAAGAGGGGAGTCTCTGGAGAAGCCCACCTTAGGCACACTGGGGAAGGGTGACACAGAAAGCTGGGCAGTCAACATTACTGTCTCCATTTATAAATAAAGAACAGAACCTCTGTTAGCTAAGGCCCCGTGGAACTCACACTTCTACAGTAGAGATGGATTGACTGGATGGAAGAAGTCTAATGCCCATTAAGGTCAGCATGATAAGAATTAGTAGCTCAGCACAGGATAGCAAGCATATGGAACCACATGCTGGGGAGGGGGCATTTGCTATATATGTATCTGGCAATGTACTTAAATCTAGGATATACAATGAACTCTTATAATACAGGGTGATTGTATACATAGTTCAGTTAAAAATAGACAAAAGTTCTTTTTGAATAGATATCTCACAATGACTTCAACTTCATTGACCTTCTGGAAAAGGCAAATTCAAACCACGATAAGATAGGGTATCATCCACACTAAAGTAGCTAACTTTGAAAATTCTGATTTGACCAATGTTTGTCAGCAGTGGTCTACAAAAGGTGCCTAGGTGAGGGGACACATTGTCTGTAGGGAACTTAAAGACAACAATGAAAACCACTGGAAGAAATATGCTTTTCCTATCACTGTATATTCACCATTCAAAACAATGTTAGTGATAGGACCTTTCTCCCCAGCTAGAACAGGTTCACTCACTGCTACCATGATCCCTACTTGGCCATCTTGACCAGGAGGTGATACCACATAAGTGTGAGGATGCTAGTCAGGCCAAACTCCCCTTAGAGAATTGCTTGTCAGTTTCTTCTATAATAAAAAGTCACACTTATGTTATAGTTAATTTTCTGTGCCTGTGATAAAGAACCATAGCCCAAAGCAACGTCTAGAGGAAAAAATGTATACTGGCTCATGGTCCCAGAGGATGAGTCCATGACAGCAGAGAACAGGTAGATAGAACAGGAATGTGAGAGATCACATCTCCAGCACATACAGAAACAGGAAGAACAGAAAACAGAATAAAGCTATGCATCATCAAAGCCCACTCCAGTGACATACTTCCTCCAACAAGACTCTGCCACCTAAAGATTCCATAACCTTCTGAAACAGCACCACCAGTGAGGGACCAAGTCCTCAATTCCATGAGCCTCTGGGGGACATTTTTCATGAAACTATAATCAACTTCTATATATTTATCCAAAAGAAATGAAAACACATGAAACATGTTTGTAGCATCTTTGTAATAATTCTCTAATGGAAACAACCCAAACTTGGCAGATGGATGTATCAGCATGTGGTATATCCATATACCCTACTACCACTTAGTGAGGAAGAAGCAAAGCATCCATACTCATAGGATCATGGACCTTTGAAAGGCCACTCTGAAAGGAGGCTAGTGCAGAAGAATCACTGTCATTACTTCCCTTTGCTTGAAGACTGAGAGTAGAGGAAACTAATCTACAATGAGAGGGAAACAGGACAACAGTTACCTGCAGTCCAGGAGCCTGTTGACTGAGAAGGGAGCTTTCTGGTTCAGGAGTGATGTCTGCATGGGGGGAACTACTGTTATTGTCATGTGGACTGCATGGGAACACTTTTTGCCCAAGTTCATTGGAACCATGTACCTAAAACGAGTGCACTTCATTGTGTGTGTAAGTTGTATTTTCATAAAGGTGACATCTTTGAAACAAAACAGGGAAACCCTCTTGTTAGGACCAGGATGGAAATTGATTAAATCAGTGATGTGTTCCAGATGTGTGTGTGTGTGTGTGTGTGTGTGTGTGTGTGTGTGTGTGTGTTTACTCCTGATGGAATGCCATCAGCATTACAGAAGCTTGCAAGCTCGTGTCTGGATGTGTATTGCCTCTAACTCATGTGAAGAATTGTACATGTTTTAACCCCTTCATGCGTTTTTTTCTTTTGTCTCAGTAACTTTGTGCTATTTCTAAGTTTTATTTTTTCAATTGTTTTTCAAGTCCTATTATGTGAGAGCTGGAGAGATGGCTCCATGGTTAAGAGCACTGGCTGTTCTTCCAAAGGAAGTTGGTTCAATTCCCAGCAACCACATGGTGGCTCACAACTATCTATAACTCCAGTCCCAGGGGACTTAATATGCTCTTTTAGTCACCTTAGGCACCAGGCATGGTGTATAGACAATACGTGGTGTATAGGCAGAATACTCAAACCTTAAATTTTAAAAAAAGCAGTGATAATCTTAAGTATTATTAAATCTATTATTTGAATTATAACAACAACAATAATGATGACGATCACAATATTAACAGCTAACATTCAGAGACTATACAGGGGCCAAATACTATGCTAAGTGATCTAACTGTGCTGTTATTACTCAACTGTCCCACAGTCTCGACACTCTAAGATATTACTTTCCTGTTGTAAATGGAGCAAGAATTCAGAGGTGCTCCTCAATACATCCAAGACAACTGCAGTTCTATTGGACTTATAGCCTGTGTACTCTTTCTAATTTAAAACTTGCCTTGATTAGCACAGAGTGTGTATACAGATTTATGAGCGATGATGGGATGTTTTAGTTGGTTGTGTACGTTGGGTAGGTTGCTATCTTAGGGTTTAATGCAGCATGCAGACTTGGTGCTGGAGAAGGAGCTGAGAGGTCTACATCTTGATATGCCTGATGTAGAAAGAGATTATGTGCTACACTGAGCATAGCTTGAGCATAGAAGACCTCAAAACCCACCCTCATTTCCTTCAGTAAGGCCAAACCCACTCCACACCTCCTAATAGTGCCACTCCCCATGAGCCAATCATTCAAACACATGAGTCTATGGGAGTCACAGTAGGTGACTAACTTTGAGAGACTAGCATGCCCAACACCTTAATTATTTAACACTTCTTTGTGATAAGAGCATACAGACTCTCCTTCCTGTACTATTTTGAAATACAGAATATGTTACTGTTAATTCTACCCAAGCTTCCATTCTGCAGAGCACCAGAATTCATCCTATCAGACAATAGAACTGTGCTCCTCCATCAGCCACCTATCACCCTAGCCTGGTCATTGCTATTCTGTATTGAACCTCTGTGAGATCAACTTTTTTTTAGATTCCACATATGAATGAGATGGTGTGAAATTTGACTTTGTGTCCCTACCTTTGTTTTACCTAACACAGGATCTTCCAGGTCTATCCGCACTGTCAATAATGGAAGGAGTTCAGGGTTTATAAATGTCTGAATAGTATTCAGCTGTGTATATGCACACATTCTTTGTCCACTGGCCTGTTGGTGATCAGTGAGATAGATGCATATCTTTGCTAGAGTATTAGTTAATCTTTTTTTACTGTGAAAAAAGACCATGAACAACATCAACTTGGGGGGAAGGGTTTATTTTGAATTATGGTCCCAGAGAGATAAAAGCGTTCTCAACAGAGGAAGGCATGATAATAGGCAAGGAAAGTGTGGTGGCAGGAGCAGAGAGGTGACTGGTCATATGTTCCACACACAGGAAGCAGAGAGAGGGAACAGGAGGTGGGACGAGTATCTAAACCCTTAAACTCACCTCCTCTAGTGATGCATGCTTTTCAGCAAGGTTCCATTTCCTAAGGGTTCCAGAACTTTCCCAAACAGCTCCACCGATTGGAGATCAACTGTTCATAGGCACGAGCCTGTGGGGGACATTTCCCATTCAAACCTCCACAGCTAGTAAACTCGGTGCTGCAGAAGATATCAGGTGAGTTAGCATGCTGATGACCTTTCCTGTGGCAAAACCCCAGCACTGGGATCACATGCAGTAGATCTGTTTCTGGCTTTTGAAGAGCTGCAATATTGTACTGATGATGATTCTAATTAAGTCGCCACTGTACGTGAAGTTCTTTTTTCTCCATATCTCCCCTTCCCCCCCCCCCATCTTTTTTGGAAATCTGATGCTGTGTTCATGATACAAAGCTCCCAGACCTCCATCCCTGGAGAAGCCAGACCACAGAATCTGGTGCTAAACATACATGTCACTAAGGAGCACATGTGGTTCTTGTCCTTTCCTTCTCCACATGAGCCCTCCTCATTGTGTTTCTTCTTCTGTAGACAGAGCCTCCTATCTCTCAGGCTGGCTTTCAATTTGAAATTATGCTGGGGATGAAGTTGAACTTTTGATCCGCCTGCCTCTACTCTCTACAGTTAGGATTACACACATGTGCCATCATGTCTGGTTTCTGTGGTCCTGAGCATTGAACTGCTGAGGCTTTGTGCATCTTAAGAAGGTACTCTACCAACTGAGCCACACTCCCACACCCTGAACAGTAATTTTGTAGATGATGTGGACTAGTCCCATGGCTTAAGCATTCTACCAACTGAAACACACTCTCAAGCCCCCACATGAGCCTCCTTTCCTTTGGCTCTTTTGCTGTTCTGTGATGCTCAGCAGGTATACAGGCTCACTGTGTGAGGAAAACCTATTAGGTTCCTTTACAGGACTGCAACCACCTGCACAGTCAGATTCCTTCTCCTCATTGGAGCTGGAGGCAGAAGGAATTCCTCCAAGATCTCCCACTTCTGACTCTTACTCTAGTTCTTTCCACCATCCATCCCCTAGGATGCTGTGAAATTTATTCTTTCAACTGTGACCCTGACCGTACGTTATCCCCTGATACATTCTAACAGGAGCCTGTGTTCTTTCCATGTTTACGTTAGTTAAAGAAGTTATGCAGGACTCAGCGGTATCCTGGAGGAGTTTTCTCAAATCCACTGTGGTTTGCACTCTGAGTCTCAAAGTGCCAAAGAGGGAACCAGACCTGTTTGACAATCAAAGCTAGACATAAACAAATAGACAAGGGCGGTGAGCTGGTTGGACTTTAAGTTGGGCTAGCCTCCCTTGTATGTAAGACCTGTCTGGAGGTCGGGAGAGGACATAACAAGATAGAGCAGCCCCCTTGCTGGGGAAGAGTTATATCCATCGAAGAAGAGAGGGGAGGGATAATGGAATCCAATAGTGTTCCTGCAAACATGTCATCTTGCTACTGCCGAAACCCTTTGAATGTGTTAAATCCTTAATCAGAGTAGCCTAAAACTGCAATGACTACATGGAGACATGTTAGTCCAGATAAATCCTTGAGGGTTTCAAAGATCTGAAGGGCCCACGCACTTCTCTCTGCTGCAGCTGCCCTATGCCCTCTCCTTCGTGATGTCATTTTTGAAGTTTTGCTCTCATCGTGCATGGTGAAAGTTGACATTGACAGTTGTAGCACTCTCACACCGACTCTGGAGGGTTATTAGCTTTGAAGCTATTTGGCCTTGAGCACTGAATTCTTTTTTGAGCTCACACTGGCTTATAATATCTGAGAAAGCTTGCTCCATTCTGGCCCCAGCTTGAATTAGGAGAGGAGGCCGCTTTCCAACTTGGAATTGACACCAGCAGGGACAGAATGGAGAATATTATCCATTTGTGATGGGCAACAAAGTTAGTGTTCTTGGGTCCCCGGAGACCTTCCCACCGAGTTTCCACTTTAACATCAGAGTTCGAACTGCAGCCTGGGCTGGCCTTTGACTGTAATCTCTGCACAGCCTCACAGCTGGACTCAGAGGAGGACTCGCAGAATACATGGTCCTCTGGCCTCTAATCTGTTTGTTATTAGGCAGTTGGAAACCCCTCAGTGGGGCTGGAAGCTGATGTCAGAAGAGTATAATTCAAGTGTATGTTTTTAAAAAAACAGGAGGGGGAAAAAGGTCCCCTCTGTGATAATTTGCATGTGGTGAATGTGCATGTCTGGAGGGATTAATTAGCTAAACAAAGCTGAAGAAGGGACCGCCAGTGAATTGGCAAAAAGGGTGACCCTGGGAGCTTCTGACTTGCTCAAACATTTTCTCTCAGGATTTATGCAAATGTTCTGGGAAGCTGAATCTAGTTGAAGAGTCTCCTACCATCTCCATGGACCCCCATGACCAGGCTCAGGCTAGAATGGTTTCCCAGAATCAGAAAAAGTATGCTTGGCCCAGTCCACAAGCTATCTGTTCTCCCAAAGCATCTGGGAAAAGTGGCAGAAGAGTCTCAGTTTCCCTGGGCATTGCCCATGGTAAAGGATGAGTCTTTTGGAGACTTCTGGAATGCTTTCTTACAAAAGAAATAAAGAACTCCCAACTTTGCTGGCTGCTGATTTGAGGAGAAGAAAAGTTTTCTTTGGATTATCACTTATTTATCTGTCTGTGTGAAGGTCAATCTTCCCCAATACTATTGACGTCCATAATTCATAGGCTGCATCTCCCCTGATAAAACTGGTTTGGAGAATGTACCAGCCTCAGAGCTTAAAGAAACCCAAATTAGATAACTTCAGATTAGAGCCTACCTCTGTGCTTCAGTTGCCTGAAATGAAGTCAGCACCAGGGCTGAGCTTCAAAGCTAAGAAAGTAAACATGCCCAGGAGAAGAAGTAAATGGAGGGGAGAGCATGTGTCCCCCTGGAAGCTGGGATCTCAGAGAGCAGCTGGAGGGAGTGGGTTTAGTTCAGATCTCAAACAGAGCAAATGAATCCTCTGGTAGCTCTCAGTAGGACTGTTCCTCCTCCTAGTAGCTGTCCGTGGGAAGAAAAAAATATCCGTGCATGTTATTTCTTTGATACTCAAGAAAATAAAGAGAATATTTCCTAAATCCTAGCAGATATCCCAACTTGTCATTCCTGGGATTGTTGAGGACATTAATTAAATCAACAACCACCAAAGGCATGATAATGAGTCTTAAGGTCAGTATGATTGCAATAAGAAAATACATTAGAAAAGAAATAATCTAATCTTTAAAAATGGTGATGAGACCCATAGCTTGTTGTTTAGTTCATAACTGAAGAAAGCCTGTACAAAAGCAGATGCCTATATCCAGATGATTTGCATACAGATCAAGGTAAGACTATGGCCTGGCTGGCTATGTCTATAGGACATTCACACCATGAGTGGTGTAGATGCTGACATTTCCCAATTCATTTATTTAAGCAACTGATGGGGGTGACTCGTCTTGGTTTACTCAGGGTGGCAAAATGATAAATTGCACTCAAAGGTTTCCTTTTTCTATTTTTTTTTTTTTACCTCAAAGCAAATTGGTGAACAAATCTCTTCTGAGTCTGTTAATAATTTCTAAAGAAAAGAATAGCCAATGGTTGAGTAAATAAGCCATTCTTGATGAAAATTGAAAAACAGAACAACACTATGTGTGAACATGTGTGCTTGCGTGTATGAGCTTATAATTGTTGCCTAATTAATCCTATGACTTAGGAAATACTACACTGGAAGGTGATTTTGCACTTTACGGTGCTATACATACACTGATAATGACTTAAAAAAATTAACCAGTCTCTAGTGTTAGAGGTGTGATAGCAAATGACAAATGAAGGGTGAAAATGATCTGAAGGTAATTCAGTCATTTATAGCCACAGCTGAAGCCATAGAATGAGCCACTGTAGAAGGTGGGGGTATCTGACCAGCAAGTGTTGAAGGGCCACCCAACAAAAATGTTTTGGTTGGAGTCCTTTATCAAATGTGGGGAAGAGGATTTGGTGGATTTTGAGTCTTTTCCAGCCAGGGAGCATATGATTTTCTGAAATAGAATCTGTGCTATTATCTTAAGTGGGAGCACACAGAAGCCAGGCATTACCTCGCATTTTAGTGCAATCACTGTAAGTAGGAGCATGAAGGGGTGGGATCAGATGATGTCAACTCCACGTCTAGCGTAGTGATCAGAGTTGAGGAGTTGAGGTCCATCAGATTAGGACAGCAATGCATGTGGACTGCATGAGCCCCCACCCCCGTGTTCTTTATTTAATAAACTAGTCCCATTTTGCAGCTTGTGCTTCGTGAGTCTATGAATTTGGGAGGTTGCCTTTGAGTAGAGTAGTTATCTACTTCCATCACACCTTGTTGTTATACATTTGTCAAAGTTCCCCTACATCCCATCCAACCTCTCTGCCCAGGGCCCTGGCCTCACCTCTTCTGTCTTTTAAGTAGCCAGACTCCTCTCTGCGTCACACATGGCTGGCTCACCTCAACAGAATGAGTCCCAGTTTTATCAAAACCAAAATGTGCATGCTCACTGAAATTTGGTTGCATGTGGTAAAGAGTAGAGAGCTATCCTTCTAAATGCACTATGCTGCAGAATGCCTGACCTACAAACAGGGACTGGGGACAGTTATGCTTTAATCTTCCCTGCTCAGGTCTGCAGAGAGTCTTTAGCAGAAAGTTCCCAAGGCTCTGTGTGTTTTCTTAACAAGCCAGGCTTCTCCTTGTGCTGGGCATGATTTTCAAAATCTTTGCTGCAGAACAATGGAGCTGGCAGAAGCTGGCATGTGGATAGCTTAATCAATGCCATTTATGACATTAAATGGTGTTCAATAACATTTGAGAGCTGACCCAACATGCATCTGTGTGCTATTACAGTCTCAGGTATGGATAGTCTCATCAACAAAGACCAGCAGACCTCCAGGGTCAGGTGCATATATGGGTTGAATCTCTGCTCACCAGCTCTGGGTAGCTACTTCTTCATCTTTCTTCTTGGGTAAAACTCGGTCTGCCTAGTTTACCATGACAGAGGTTCAGCTCAGACTTTACAAGAGCAATGGGCTCTCCTGATTTTTCCTTCCACATCTCCTACTTCCTCCTGACAATGGGCAACACTCTTCTCCCAAAAGAACACAACCGTCCACATCCACTTTTGCACGGAGTACGAGGGGTTCAGCTAGTCTTTCCAGAGTCTTTGATTTAATTCAAGGGATACAAGCCTTGAGGACTTCTCAAGAGGATATCTTGAAACTTCAAATTGCTCTTTCCTTTTTTGGGACATTAAAGCAAGTTTCTTGTGCCCCTAGGCTTCCCGGAGGACACTTCCAAACACCAAATTTGCTTTGACTTAAAGGGAGTTGACATGTGTGCACTCAATAGAATGGTAAGGAGCCGTAGGATAAAGATGTAGTAGGTCACAGGCTCACACTCCATCCACATGCACAAATTCCTTGTATTTCTAGACACTGATTTCAGCTTCCTTAATAACACCCCACGTCAATTAGCTCTATATATGTCTCTCCTAATTTAAACTTTTTCATTAAATCTTTTTTAATTAAAAGTTTCATTCCTTTTCAGAGATGGTTTAAATATTCCCTTTTGGAAATCTCTGTCCTGTTTTGGGTAAATGCTCATTTGCCATTCTAAGGTGGAGTGGAATGATTAAGGATGCTTTGGAATCACTTGGTGGGGAGGACCCACCAGGGGTCCTTTGGATCTTTACTGATCTTCACTGTTGAGTGGCCTATGTGGGCAAATTCTGTATACCTGGGCTTCTAAGGTAATGTGCTGGCACTCAACTCTTGCCTGTGTTTCCTGGTCTCAGGATGACTGAGAACACCTCTATCCTGACCATGGTATTCATCTACTACATCAGACTTTCTAATATATTCATAAGACTAGGACCCTAATTTACTTTCCCTAGGGTACTGAGGATCTGCACTGATAGACAACCACACTACCCTCTGTTTTTACAGCTGCCCTATTGCTGTTCACTATATTGTCAGTGACTGTACAGAAGACTTCTTTAAGCCTTGTAGTCTTCCTCTGGAATCCTCAAAGACAGTATGGTGTTAGTGTCCTGATGCTGTTGCCTTGCTCAGATATATCTAACATGACCTGTCATTGTCAGGACCCATAGATGAAGGGGAGAGTGGAGGACACAAGGACCCACACAACATGTCTCATCTCTACTTACCTCTTCTGAATTTGTGATCCAATCCCTCAGGCTGAGCACCCTCTCTCTAACCTCTCATGATGGCATATAGTAAATTTCTAGGATCTATCCCACCAGGTATGGCTCTCGATATACTAATGGGAGCTAAAGGAATTTAGAAAATCTTTTTCTTTCTCAACAATACTTAGCTTTGAAGACTATTTTCTTGCTTAGGAGGTCAGGGAAGTCAGCTTTGAGATTCAAGCTGATCAATGGCCTCTTTGTTCTAGGCAGTGTCCCTGGGGCCATGAGCCTGGTGCCTCAGCCTTGGAGGTGGAAGACAGCAGGGGAAGGTGATTTAAGATGAAACTAAGAAGTTAGAAGTGGAGTATTTGCAAAATATGGTTCATAGCTTTCATGAGGCACAGTTAAACACTCCCCCTTTTAGGAAATGTCCATTTATACAATTTTCCTGTTTGAAACGGTCCATAATTTTCAACTTCCTTCCTAAAACTCTTTCCCCAGAGTCCTTCCTATGTACTTTGAAAGACTGCCTTTGAAGGATTTCATTCCACATTTTTTCACTGGTTTTCTGGTTTTTTTGTTTTGTTTTTTTTTTTTTTAACAAACAACACTGAATCATCAATACCCATGATTTCTACTTATTTGTGCTATCTCTAGGACTCAAGCCTCTCCTTGTGCTGAGTGCCCCTAACACCCTTGGATCCTATGCTTTAAGGACACTGTGCAGAACAGAATTCCAGTCTTGTGCCCGACAGGAAGTGTGATGTCTTGGTGGCAGCATGCTGGGAGGTAACTGTGATTCCTGCTAAGAAAAAGCAGCCAGCTTGGTTTTCAGTAGGGGAATCAGCTCTCTAGTTCATTGCATGCTATCTCCATGGTAATAGCCATGACCCCAAAGAAAGGGGCCCAGCATTGAGAGGAGCAGGTTTTCCTCATGCTTGTCAAAGCATGTCAGTGTTCTCTGTTGGAATGTGGTACAATTCTCCTAATGCAATTAAGCAGAGCCTTCTTTTTTTTTTTTTTCCCATGGAAATGCACACTTACAAACGTCAGGCTGACTTTGCGGTCACCAGACTAGGAAGAACTTTTGTTACAGAACCCAAAACCTGGCCTAACTGCATGCTTTGCAACAGAACCCCAAAGTTCTCATGAACTTTTCAACTGGCGAGTCTGATTGAGAATGTCGTAGATTCACTTGAGTTCTTTAGCAGACAAGTTTGAGTTTGGTATTGTACTCAGTCAGCCTCTGGTTTCATTTTCCCCAAAGGTTTTTAACAGGGAAGTCTCATGCTCAAACCACTTTCCCCCAAAATCATTCTGTCAAAAGGATGTAATCTCCAGAGAGCTTCAAGTAGAGACCTTTTGGTCTGTGCACCTCCACAAACCACCCAGTTCTGCCTGTGTTCTCTTCCCTCGAGGTGGGCCTCCTTGGCACATACAGGTCAGGCATACTCTTGAAGAGCACAAATATTTTCAAGTCTATACATGGATTTAGATATGTAGTTATTATGCAGACAATCCATGTTTTTGGATTAAAAAACAAGCAGGAAGTAACCCCCATGTGTCTCCTTTGCTCCTCTGTACCAAGTGACTCTGACGTTTTATAAACCATGCCATTCTATCTTGGGATGGAGAAGAAGGATTTTATGTTGCTTTTGCCCAAAGATGATGGAGATTTCTAAAAGGGGAGGGGGGTGTAACTGGGTCTTGAGGTGGAAGATCAAAGTTGCAACCAGAAAAGTTTGTGGCATCATGGTATTCCACAAGTCTCTCCCATTACTGTCCGTGCAGTGTCTATAATAACTGAACTTTCCCTAAGGGTGCCACATGCTCTAGAACCCAATAGCATCAGCTCTGGGTTAGTTACATGTGTAGAGCACAGTGCAAATGCAAATGGAGGGCCCTTCATCAGAAACAGGGAAACACTATTGATTATAGACATGCAAAGCTGCTTTTCTTCCATCATGGTCCCTTCTCATGATTCCTCATGGCTTGTTGGTTGTCTGTTTCTGTTGGCTGCCTGGCCTCACTTTGTAACCTAGCTGGCTTCAGCCTTGTGCCAATCCTCCTTTCTCTGCTTCCCAAGTGCTGAGTTATAGTATAAACTACCACATGCAGTCCAGGAAGTATGGCACTTGCTATTTAATGTCATTTTAAATGAAAACAAAAACAAACAAACAAACAAACAAAAGCTGAAATGAAACATTAAAACCTTAACTTTGGTACACACTATTTACTATTTCTGTTTTGTGGTAGGACATTAAGAACATTTACCTCACATGTAATTGTCAAAATTACACAATTCATATTTCAAAGCTTGCGCATATGTCTTGTTACTAACATAATGGAAACACTATGAAGAACTACATCACCTGCTCTGCTTCACTTCTTTATCTCTGCGCATTCTACTGACATGCTGCTCAGGGCTAACTAACGGCTGGGGAAGAAGGGCTGAGAAGAAGAGGGAGTAGGGTTTTCTTATCCCTCCCTTACTTCAGTTACCATTTTTACTGGAAGTGGTTGCTTAATAAACTGAGGTGACAAGGGTACGAAAGGGTACGTTGGGGTTCACCGGTTGTTTGTGTTTCTAAGAATGTCGTTGGCTCTTTCTGTGTTTGAAACAAGCTCTGGTTCAAATGAAAGTGACATCACCTCTCAGGGCTGTCAGCATCCCCCATTAATCTTAGTTGGAGATGTAACACACCTCACACTCACCTTGGGTCTTGCTGAATTCTCAGACATCACAAGTCCACTGAACTTCTGTGCCCTAGAGCACCCCAAATGCCTTATGTCAATGGCAGCAGAGAGCTGGCTCCTGGGCTCACCTAGTTGCTGTTGTCCTGTCAGGTTTCATTTTCAAACCTCAAGATTAAGGGGAAAAAAATATCAAGAATTTCCAAATAGTGACTGGAGAGCATTTAGCCATGTGCCCACATTCCTCCTGAGGGTAGGTTCTTGAGATGACTGGGAGGTACTTGTTTCTCTGAGCTTAGTAGGACTCTCATTAAAAAACAATGATATGTCAGTGGCTCCAGTCATCTGATGCCACAATCCTTACATTTCTTCAAAGTCTTTCAAACATCTTAAACACTGTACATGGTAACATATAAACATCTATACATGGTGACACATTCCCTTCTACGACATGCCACCCATTCAGCATGAATGCAGTTGTTGACAATTTTGCTATAGATAAATTTCTCGTCTTAGTTGCTTTTCTTGTTGCTATGACAAAATATTCTGACAAAGCAGTTTCTTTTCTTGTTGCTGAGACAAAATATTCTGCCAAAAGCAAATTTTATTTTATTGTACTTTAGTTTACGGTTCAAAGCATAGTCCATCATAGCAGGGAAGTAGATACAGCAGACACTCGAAGCAACTGGTTATGTTACATCCACCATGAGTTAAAGAAATGAATGCATGCATGTCGATGCTCAGCTTGCTTCCTCCATAATCCTCTGTCCAGGGACTACTCCTGTCCACAATTAAGATGAACATTCCCATATTCATGAACCTACTCAAGATAACCCCCACAGTTATGTCCAGAGGCCCTCAGGTGATTCTGGATTCCATCAATCAATACTAGATACCACAACTTCACCCCTTGTCAATTTGATCCCAAACGCATCACTTTAAAGCCATGACCTTCACACCTTGTTCCCATAGTCCCATGTTTATCTTATAATGTAGAATACAGCCCAACTTTTAAATGTCCCATTGTCACTAGCAATTCCGACACTTTAAAAACTCAAAGTGTCATAGCCATGAGCTCCCAGAAACTCTAAGTCAAGTTACATACTTCAAACATAGAGCAAAGTAAACTTTCCTGCTCCACAAAAGGAAGAATTAGGGCATCACAAGGAAGGTCAAATCAAGATAAAACCTAAACCTCACAAGGCAACCCCAGATCCTGCAGTTCCATGTCTGGAATCGAGGGATCATGGTAATGTAACATGCTAGGCTTAGGTAGTTCCAAGGAGTCCTCTAGCTTTGCTTCCTGAAGCACACGAAAAATTTCTCTTAGGACAGCTCCAATCTGTGCCTAGAGCCTGTATTGTCCTGGTATCTCCAACATCCTAGGTTTCTATGGCAGCTCAGACTTTATACAAAGGTCTCTCAAGTCCTCTCCTCATGGACTCTTCCCCCACACGCTCTGCCTGACCTCAGTTTCTCTCCACTATCTCCTCAACCTTCCATCTTTCACAGCTTTAAAATCAGTACCACAGGATGATACTGTCAGCTTCTCCTGCCAGCTTTTCCTGCCAGCTTATCTTTGATGGTACCAGACTTGGTAAGAGTTATAGCTTCTTTGTTGCCTGCACTCTATGAGTTCTGAACTTTAATCCTCTCACATACCTTTCCTCTGCCAAGCAAATTAATCCAATATCTTTAAATTCAACTTCACTCAAGTTCTCAGGACATACCAAAAATGAGACCATGTTAATGGCTAAAATGCCACACTAACAGTCTCTTACCTGCATTTCTGCCAGAAGAATGGAAAATCCGTGAGCCAAGGCTCCACGGCCTGTATTTCTCTTGGCATTATTCTTCCCCCTCCACTAACCTCTCCTTCCAGCATTCAATCCCAGAGTACCAAACTTCTCCACATTCCATCTCCAAAACAGTTCCAAAGATCTAAGAACCATATGGTCAAATTTGTCACAGAATGGCTCCATTGCTTGGTACCAATTTCTGTCTTAATTTTGTTTCCTATTGCCACAATAAAATACCTCGAAGAAAGCAACTTGAAAGAGAGTTTATTTTATCTCATAGTTCAGAGCATCTCCCAAGGCAGGTTTAGTGGTTGGAATAAGAAAGACTCTCTAGGTTCATATATTTGACTGCTTAGTCACCAGGAAGTGGCACTATTTGAGAAGGATTATGAGGTATGGAGTAAGTGTGTGGCCTTGGTGGAGGAAGTGTACCACTGAGGGTGGGCTTTGAGTTTTTAAAAAACCCACACCAGGCTCTCTCTCCCCCCCCTTTCTCTCTCTCTTTCGTGTGTGTGTGTGTGTGTGTGTGTGTGTGTGTGAGTGTGTGTGTGTGTTTGTAAATCAGGATATAGAAATCTCCGCTACTTTTTCAACACCATGCCTGCCTGCCACCATATTAATGGATTAAGCCTCTGTAAGGAAGCCCCATATTAAATACTTTGATTTTTCAGAGTTGCCTTGGTCATGGTGTCTCTTTACAACAATAGATCAGTGACTAACTGTGACAGAAGAGAAGTCAAATTAGCAGGACCCTGAAGCAGCTGGTCACATTATGTCTACTGTCAGAAGAGAACATTAATATACACATGCTGGTGCTTAGCTTACTTTTTCTATTCGCATCCACTCCAGAATCCCTGGCCTCTGCCCACAATTAAGGTGAGCCATCCTCTGTCAACTAATATAATCAAGATAATCTTCCACAGGCGTGTCAAAGTTACATCTCTCAGGTCATTTTTAGACTCCATCAAGTTGACAATTAACACTTAACTATCGTACCCACAAAGGACAAGAATTCTACTTGACAACCTTCATAGTCTAACTGCCTTATCCAGGACCTAGCAGACAGGTAGTGTAGAGCAGTTGGTTCAGCCTTGATTAAACAACCTGTCCACATAAGTATGATGGCCGGAATGCTTGTCTTTGCTCAAATTCAAAGTTGTAAGATAATCTTGAAGGCAATGATGGCCTTAAGAGATGAAACCTCACAGGGTATGATTGTATCACAAGGTTCAACTCCGATGAGTGGAGTTAGTGTCCTATGAAAGAAGCCTAAGGAAGATATTCCTACCGTAAAAGAACCCACTGAAGTACCATATCTGAGGATCAAGCCACATAAAATACCAACATCTACAGCAACTTGATCCTGCATTTCCACCATCTAGAACTCTGAGCAGCAATTTTACATTGTTCATAATCACCTAGCTTAAGATACCTTGCTTCCTCTTCACAAACGTTACTATTTAGTAGGGGGACACCAAACTTGAAGCAGTAGCAATGAAGTGTGAGCACTACCATGATACCTCAAGGAGCCATGAGGACACAGGAGCTCAGAGCTAGTCTGAGCGGCTCAGGAAAGGTCAGGGAGGTCTGGGAGGAGTGATAAGAGATCATTAGGAAACAACCTGAGGTCTTTTCTGGTTCTTACGTTCTGTGAAATATTTGAGCCTGCAATCAGAAGTTGGAGCATTTTTCCTCTATAAGTTGGAGATAATTAGAACTGATTAGCTCATTCTTGGGGTACAGTTGTTCCTTTCTTGCTTTCTAGGGGATGAGAAGGACCCTGCGCTACTGGTAGACCCTGGGTTATATAGTTCTGTGACACTATCATGTCACCTGGGTGAGAACAGTCACTTCTGCTCCACTGGGCTGTAACTAGAATGTCTGCTGAGTAGACAGGGAAACTAGAGTATCTGCATAGCCACTTTGCTAAGACCTGCTCTTGACCTGCCCTCAAGCTGTGTTAAGTGAGTGTCAAGAGAACTGAAAATGATCCCCTGGCTCAGTGGGTACAAAAAGCAAATAATTTTATACTAGCCAGAAGAGCTATGGGATCCTCCATGCCCTCCAGGGGCATGATATCCTAGCTGTCTTAGTCTGTTCAGTCTGTGGTGACAAAATGACACTGCTTGGGTGGCTTACTTCCAGCTTGAATATATTTCTCTCCATTCTGTAGTCTGGCAGTCAGAGCTCATGGGGCTGGTATAACTATGTTCTGGTGAGTGCCACCTCAGGATTGCAGTGAGAGGTCCTGTCTTTTACCTGCTGGATAGCAGAGAAGGCTCTTTGGAGTTCTTTTTACATGGGCACCAATGCATTCATAAGGACTCCACTCTCATGATTCAATCACACACCCGGCTATAATTCAGTCACATACTCCCCTGTAATTCGAATGCATCCCAAAAGCCACATCTCTCAATACTACCAATTTGGAGGTTTCAAATTCAACAACGGAATTTGGGAGAATACAGGCTGTCAGACCACGATGTCCCATTTCCTGGTGCCCTGTGTGTGCTGGGAACTCTGGTGGGCATCTCCACACTATTCTGGAAGGTGGATTGTGAACCCTATTTTTTCATAGAGATCTGGTTATTTCTTCAAGGTCTCACAGCTAGTTAGTGGCAACTCTGGGGCTCAGATCCCAGCCTATCTATAAGGAGGTTCCCCCTGTGTTTTTTCATATTATACATGCAATGCCTCGTCTGAGTCTAATACTTGATTACAAGACCAGCTGACAGCCAAGCACCCTTCAGACTTCTGCAGGTCATTCTTTCCCAGTCAAACCATCTTTGATTTCTTGGTTTTTGCTCATCACCCAATCCAATCTTACATCAATAGATGAAGAAACAATAACCATGTACCAACCTATAAGTACCATTCACATGCCAGCTGTTGTATGCTCAGGTGCTGAAGTGAACACATCATGTCTGGAATCCAGTTCAATGATCACCAAACTGCATGAGATAGGTACCATTGCAGCCCACTTTCCTGAAGAGTACAGTATTGTGCAGAGAATCTAAATAATTTTCTTGAGCCCACATAGTTAGTAGATGGTAGAACATGGATTTGAATTAGGGAAGTTTGGATCCAGAGTCTAAGTTCTTAAGCCATTGCATTTGCAGCATGTCCAATCTACTCTACTTCCAAAGCCTGACTAGAATCTGCTCTCCCATTCAGTAGCAACATCTTCTCCAAAGCAGTTTCATCTTGTGCCTAGACTTCAGTGGGTCTTTTAAATTGACCTGTTTGCTCTCATTTTACAATTCCCCTATAATGTTTTCTTCACAAGTAAATAAATCAGGGCTTTAAAAAGTATAAATCAAATTCCATCATTGTCTAGCATAGCCTTGCATTTTGCTTACACAGTTCTCAATAGTCAGCCATTTTTACAACTTTATATCATGTACTGTTTCTTTTCATTCACTAGCCTCTAACTCCACTAGCATTTCAAGATTCCTTGAATACACCAATTCCTGTCACAGGGCTCTTGCACGTGCGATGTTCTTCCCTTGTCTTTTGTCTTTATGTATTTCAGTTCCCCAGTTATTTTAAGGTCTTTATTCAACCATTATCTTCATCAGAAATCAGGTAAGTACTCATGTGTGTTAAACCAGTTTCTATGTCTCTATAATCTATGCCCACTAATACAATTCCTTGTGCAAAAAGAACCAATAATTCAGTGGCATACAGCCCCCACAGTGAGGTTATAAGTTACTTGACTGTTGACTAATCAAAATAAACACCATCTTGGTGGGTCTGACCTAATCAGGATAAGACCTCACATGAGAAAGAAGAATGAAAGAACTGTCTCCTTATACCCTTTGTGACATAGTCTCCTTGAGTATCATAGCTACAAAGAAATCTCTACACAGGAGCTTGGAAGAGGACACTTAGCCTTGAGGGAATGCCCAGCTCTTGTGGACCTTTTGACAATATCTTATAACACCTAGCCAGAGGACACAGTCCTATGCCCAGATTCCTGAACCATGGGAAGAATGGAGTAATAAAGTCCTTTTGTGGCCAGTCATGGTTTGTGGGAATTTGCTTTGCAGCAATAGGAACTAAGTAGCAAGTATCTATAAAGGCCTCTACCATTCACCCCGAGCTATTCCTTACAGAGTTTTGTTAGCTGACGTTATGCTATGTAATCATTTAATATGTCTGCCTGGCCCTCTGCAATTTCATTTCCTGGCAGGCAGGGACATTGACCTGTTTGCTATTGAAGGCCTAGATCCTCAGAGTGACAGTAATTTGCATGCAAAAGATATTCAATAAATATTGTGGAATAAGCTCATAAATACATGAGTGTGCTTTCTGTGTTTACCTAATTTATAAAATAGTTCTTATAGGTATATTTCAATCTAAGCAAACATGGCATGTGGAATCTCAATTTATGTATAAAAAGAGGTTAGTATTGATTTTTATTTTCTAAAAGATCATAAAATATGAAACAATTTACCCCAAATTCGACTTCAGTGCCACTTCATTTGGAGGCCGTGAGTGGCATAAAGTAAGGCAAGCCTGGCTGTCCCGAGCCTTGCTGCTGTTTCCTTTGACAAATGTTAGTGTATCTGAATGTCAAACATACAGAAGCAGGACAGAAGACAGGCAACCTCGACAGCCCATGCTTGTTGAAAGACATTGCTTCTAGAACATCAGGTTGAGTAGAGAAACACAGGCTGAAAGACCATCAACACTATCTAGTTGTCACCGATCATAAATTCACCTTAAAATTTCTTTAGATAATGGCAATATTCATAGCAATTTCACAAACTCTTTTAAAATCTTATCACATTGAATTTTCTTATGAATTAGAAACTCATAGCCATATGATACTGGAAAGACCTAAACTTGCTAATGCTTGATGCTCCCCACCATCAGTTCATTTCTAGGGATAGTGGGCATACTCGTATCTTTTCAATACTTTTTAAGAGTATTTTAAGATTTGAAACCATGATTACCAGAACCAAGGGCTTCCCAGGGCTCTTAGAGCCAAACACATCCTGAGTAGATCATCTGTTGGGCACCTTCTCAGCCATTTCTGTGGCGTGAGGAAGAGGACTCACAAGTAAGGAGTCTTCAGATTAGGTCCCAGGATATCCCTTTGCCTCCAGTAGGTACTTGTGGTATTCTCCCTGCAGAGACCCAAGAACAGGAAGTCACTTCTAGCTTCGAAAGCTTCATGGTTTTTGCTGCACTCATACATAAAGTATGGAGAAACTTAACTCTGGAGCTAGACAGAGACACAGAAGCCCTCTGAACATTTATTCCTGGCTTCTATACGTTCACCCTTTATAATGTTACAATAGGAGGACAAAGAGTTCTGAAAAATTATCTGTAGGACAGACCCTGATTATTTACATTGTGGAGATCTCTTCAGCCCTGTAGTGCTAGTCTGCCTACCCCCTGAGGCTCTAGGGTGTTAGGGCGGGTTTCCATGGACAGCTTGCACCCCAGCATGCTGCTAGGATTGTCCTCTGTGCATTTTGTGGGTACATGGTTCCAGTGTGTCCTTAAGCTACAAGCTAGATCTGCAACAGAGTGAAGCTGTGATGTGTTGCAACCTACCAGAAGAAAGGTCCAATGTAGTGTACCTAGACCACTAGCTGCTCTCAAAAGGGATGCATGCTAGCTTTGTGGGGCAATGTAGTTATTCTTGCAGAAGTGAGTTGTTTAAACATGGCAAATCTGCCCTGTGACTCTCAGGCATTTTGTCTCATCTAGTGATCTCGCCCACACCTATGCTACATCATGGCACCACCTGCCAAACCACATGTAGTCAGGGGAACTTCATCAGACAGAGCCAAGCATAACTAATGCCATGCTTTTAGACCTCCAGAAAGATAAATGGACTTCTTTCTTTATCAATTACCCAACCTCAGACATTGTGCTATGAAATGGAAAACATACTAATATTGCATTAGTTAATTTTCTATTGCTGTGATAAAATACCATGTCCAAAGCAACTTATAAAGGAAGCATTTAATTGGGTTATAGCTTATAGCTTCAGAAGATTAGAGTCCTTGATTGTGGAGCAAGTTATGTGGCAGTAAAAACAGCTAAGACCTCACATCTTGATTCACAAGTGAAAGGTGACAAGTCTTTTGAAATCTCAAAGCCTCCTCCCAGTGACATATCTGCTGCAACAAGGCCATGTCTTCTAATCTTTCTCAAATGGTTCCACTAATTTGGGACCAAATATTTAAACATATGAGCCTATGAGGGTCATTCTCATTCAAACACCACAAATGCCCTTCCATAACTGTGATGCAGCCTGTCTTAGTCCTTAGCCCTCTTAGTTCTGCCCCAGAGCACCAATGGTATACCTCACTTTTTTGCGTACTATTTTAGACTGCATGATCTCCCAAGTACCTAATGTGCCTGGTTAATAACAACAATAGTACCAGACACTTGAAAGGGCTTGGCATGTATGAGGTTTCCCTCTGAGTGGTGCTTGTCCAATAACTGACAGTAATCCTTCAGGGAGGCACCATTATAATCTGCCTCTGTTTCTTTTCTATTGCTGTGCCAAGATAGCCTAAACAAATCAGCTTAAGGGAGAAAAGTTTATTTGGCTCACAATTTCAGATTATGGCCTATTGCTATGCGTAGTCAAGGCATAGGAAACTTAAAGCAGATAGTCACATTACATCCACAGTCAAGAGCAGAGAACAATGAATTAATTAACACACAGGCCCATGCTCAGCTTGCGCTCTCCTTTCCATTCAGTCTCAGGTCCAACTCATGAAATGGTGCTGTCCATATTCAGCATGGATCTTCTCACCCCAAATAACCCAACTAAGAGAAGACCTCACAGGCAGGCCCACAAGTCATCCACACAACTTCTCAGGGGTGTGCCTAGAGATCTAACTCCTAGGTCTCAGGTTGACTATACTAACCATAGTTCTGTGTTTCAGCCAAAGACCCTGAGATTAGAGAGCTTCAGTAACTTGCCCAAATTGGCAAACACAAAACTATGGAGTTGATGGGGTGGAGGTGGGGGAAGGTCAGTGATGAGAGAGAGAGCCAGCACAATAGGATGTAGCCAGATGTGCCAACTTCAAGCTCCATTTTGCAGAGGGAGGTGCCAGGGGGCTTATCCAAGGCAATGGCCACCCATTATGATCAGGTCCTGTCAGAGTTCCACAGATAAGATAACATCATACAGGGCAGGGTGGATGCCCTTGAAGACATGCCTACTCTCCTCCAAAGAACTTAGGTCCCTTATGAATACTGGTTCTCTACCGCCCACTAGAGGAGCAGCATTAGAGTCTTTTACAGGAGCTGGTGAACATCCAAGAAGCTGTATGTAGAGCTAGTTCCCAGAACAGCACAGGGGGAAAGTAGTACCTTCACACTGGGCCTTGCCAAGGAACTAGAACAAGGTGGCCCTTGTTGGTTCATGCAGCTCCCATTGGAGGGAAAAAAAATGTACATTTGGGGCAGCAGGAACTATGGCCCTCATGGGAGCAGAGCTGCGTCAGGGAAGCCCTAACCACAGAGGGTTGAAATGGTGGTAAAGCAATAACAGAAACAGACTGCAGCTTGGCAGTGCACTAGAAGGCAGGAAGAAAAGGGGGCAAGGGTGTAAGAGGGCAATTCACCCATGAAATACAGATGCCCCACAAGCATCGGAATTATATCCTGTTTTGCTAAAGGAATACAGACAGAAGCAAAGCAAAGCAAAGCAAAGCAAAACAGGGTTTCAAAGCAAGTTGCTGAGATGAAGCTTGATTGTGATTGTTGAAAGAGGCAGGCTAGTCCAGGGGAATCTCTGCATAGTGTTTCATTTCTTTCATTCTTTTTTTAATCAGGGCTTTGATCACTAGCCCAGTACTACATGACTGAGCTACATCTCCAACCCAGGTGTTAAATCTTTGGAAAGTGCTTGCCTTAGGCAGCTATCTTACAGGAATAATGGCATATGGTGGCACAGATGCATGAGCAATGATGTTTGATCAGAACAGTCTTTACAGTACTGTGAAATCTAGAATAGAATGTACATATATTCACAAAGGCATGGGCAGGTAAAAGTGTGTGTACCTTTAATGGGCACTATGGGCACTCAGCTCTCATGGAAGAAAAACAAAGTATGAAAATAATCTTATTCAGTAAAGAGTACAAGACTCATTTTTTTTTAAAAATTTAAAGATGCAGAAACATACATTTCTGCATAGAAGAAAGTCTTGAGAGATTACTGATATTGGGATTGATCCAAAGTTCCATGATTGTGTTAGTGTGCACACACGTGTATGTGTGTGTGTGTGTGTGGAGAGGAGAAAGAGAGAGAGAGAAAAAGAGAGAGAGAGAGAGAGAGAGAGAGAGAGAGAACATGTGTGTGAATGTATGTGCTTGGCAGTCACTGTCAACTTCCTACAAGGCCCTTCTTCCTGCTTCTTCCTATCTGTACTCCAACATTATATAGATATCAATCCCTCAAACAAAGAATCCCAGTCAAGTTCTAGGTTGCATCCTGACTACCCTACACAGATTCTAATAGTTTCTTTCCCTGTCTGGTAGTGATTGGTTACCAGAGGCCATGGGACTTAGTCTCAACCAAGAATTGGTGATGGGGATCCACTCTTTGATTTCTAGGAAGGAGTACATTGTTTTTAAAGTAGAGTCCTGTCTTCTCCAAAATGGACTTGTCTTAATGTGATACCATTAAGGGACTCTAGACATTTTGTAACCACAAAAAGAGCAAACCTAAAGACCAAGTCACACACAAAGAACAGCAGAGAGAAAGTGTCTGCATCTCATTGCTGTGAGTGGCCATATTTGAAGCTGGTGACTTACAGATTTTACGGACATAACCAGTGACAATTGCCCCCATCACTGGAAGCCTTGCATGATCTCTTCCACACTTTAACTCATGCGTGAGGTACAGGAGCAGAAGAACCATTACCTCCTATTTGCAGAGACTGAGTATAAAGACCATGGGGTTATTTATATAGAGTTCAGTTCTGCTTTTGATACTTCCAACAAGACAGTGAGGTTAGCCCTTATTCTGGGATCAGGAAAACGTTGCCTCTGACATACAACAGTTTTTCTGGGGCTGAGAAGATAAGCCATGGTTGAAACACTTGCTGTGAAATCTTGACGATCAACATTTGGAAGTCCAGCACCCACATAAATATCAGGTCAGTCTGAGAACTAACCTGTAATCCTAGTGTTTAGGAGGCAGAGACAAGGCTCCCCAGGGCAAGGTGGCTAGATTAGCTGAATGGCAAGCTTTCTGTTGAGTAGCTAGAGAGAGAGAGAGAGAGAGAGAGAGAGAGAGAGAGAGAGAGAGAGAGAGAAAATGATAGATACTAGACACCCCCACCTTTGCCTTCACACATACATGTTATACATAGATGTCCACATACATGTGTGTGTTCTCTTCTTCCACCTCCACATACACCAAAACAAGGGATTTAATTTCTCAGTTTTGGCACTAAGCATGAGAATAATCCTGGCTACTGTGCTATAGCAGACACCAAGCTGTTCAAGAATGAACCATATCTACAACTCACTGATTCTCTCTGTTCTCCAAACCTCCAGTTTTAATTTTTATGAGCACTTTAGTGATCCTAGAACACTGGAGATTAAGAGTTAAAGGTAGGAAACCAGGTTTGATAAAGGATGGGGTTCTTAAGGACTGGTGGTGTAGCTCAGTGCTAAAGTATTAAAGTATTTGTTTAGCATGCACAGGGTCCTGGCTTTGGCCCCAAGGCAGACCACTGATAAATAAATAAATAAATAAATAAATAAATAAATAAATAAGGAAAGGAAAAAAGAAAGAGTAACCAAATATCTGCCAGACACAATTTATAAGAGAAAGAATTTATTTGGGGTTGTGATTCAGAGGATACAGTCCATTGTGGTTGGAAAGGTATCCTGGAGAGACAGTTCCTATCCAGAGTCTCAGTCTGGAAGAAGGGCCCAGGCTATAAATCTCTGTGCCCAATTGTCACTGCCCCAGCTACCCAATTTCCCCAGTGATGCTCTATTTCCAAAGCTCCATCAACAGATGAGGGCCAAGCTGGACTCCCCAGCCCATGGGAGACTTTTTACACTCAAACCATAACATCGATCAGGTCTTGTTTTGACCACAAAGGCCCAGGTTATGAACTCAAATTACATCTGTCAGGGCCTCATAACACATGCCTATAATCCCAGATACTAGGGAGGCAGATTCCAAATTAACCTAGGTTACAGAGTGAATTCAATGCCAGCATGGACAATTTAGTGGGTTTTATTTTTTTAATTAAAAAAATAAAGTAAGAAAGAACAAAAGGGTTGTTTTTGCACTGAGACACTTGGTCAGGTCCCCACCCCCAAATACATGACATCTGAACACAGCTTCTTGCAGCTGTTTGGCATTGTGAGTGTAGCAGGCCAAGCCTGGTCCAGTGCTCCAGCTTAGGCAGCTACAGGGGAGCATAGGAGCTGACAGTCTGCTCTTTGCAACCTCCACATGATTCAGCTTCAGCTAAGCATGTGGTCACCGCCCACTTCATGATTGGTGCCTCAGATGGGTTCAGAGGCAGCAAATCCCCCATAGCTCCTGGGGCCTTCTGCTCAGTGGGCTATAAAACACTATTACTCTCAGCAAGCCTGGTCATCAGTAATAATGAGACGGCTTTGAAATTGCCACTATGAAACCCTAAACCAGGCACAGACCTGCATGTTGGGCCAAGCTCTGGGGAAAGGTTGGCCAAGGTTCGCACACACTAGCCTGGGTTTGAAGGCGGCTTTCTCAGCCTGGGTTTCTTTAGGGCCTGGGTCTGTTTCATCAGATGCTAGACTGGGTGGTTGTGAATGGACTGATTTACTGGGCTTGGGAAGAAACAAGCAAAGCCTGGGGCTGGGAATGGTTTTCACTTTGAGGTTTTGGGGGAAGTGATTGAAGCTGGAGTTTTGCCTTTGGAGGGAACTCTGGTCGTCCCATTCCAACCACATTCCCATAAGTCTTATATATTTCTCTCACCCATACCCCAACCTTCCAGGATACAAGGCGTGAGTGAAGGGAGCTATCTTGAACAGATTGGCTTCTCAGTAAATTGTTAACATATTTTTTTATATGTGATTTGGATATGGAACCTCAGAAGGGGCTGGGTTTCTCTTAATAAGATTGTTAAAGTCAGTCTCACAATGGTCCAGCACAGTACTTCTTACTTTGAACAAAATTTGGCAAATAATATCTGGATTGCCAGTGGGTATCCAGAAAGATTTGCCCATGGCTAGCCTATATTCCCAAGCACTAGGGTGGTCCCACAGACGAACTGAGTAGAAATGGGAATATAGTGGTCCCTTTACATTACAACCTGTGGATGTTTAAAACCCCAATTTTACAGATGGAGTGCCAATCAGAGTCCTAGCATGAAACAGACATTCAAATGGGGAAACTAAGGCAAGAAAGGAATAATTCCAGAATGGGGAAGGGAGGGCAACAGTAGCCAAGAGAGCCATCTAAGAAGCCACAGCTATGGTGGTCCTGAAGTACGGGAGGAAGAGAACTGGACATCAAAACCCCACTTCCTTCTCCCATATCCTGATTTCCCATTGGTTCCTCTCTAGAGCTAAGCCCCATCAGAGCAAGAAGGGAGGGAAGCACACAGGGGTGTGGTCTATAAAGGTCCTGTTTCCTGGCACAAGAGTGTAAACAAATGCAAATCCTGGATAGTACTGTGGTTTGGTAAGAGTCTGTAATTCCTTACACCCTTACATCACAACAGGGCATCTCTGTTCATGCTGACCCCACTCTCTTTCTGAGGTTCTGTTCAATGCTGGTAGGGAGATTGATGATTCAGTCAAGCACTGGCTGGTGTGACTGTCTTCCAGGCACTTTGCTAGGTGAAGTCTGACAGGAAGTCAGAAAAAGCAAATCTTCTCTGAGTAGACTTTTCAATGTCCCTTGCTTCTGGGGAAGGAAAAAAAAAACTTGATTTATTTGTAGCAAAATAGTAAGACTTCTGGGACATTCCCTGGTATTATTAGAGGCTTTGTACATAATGTGTAATTTCTCTGTGTTTTAGTTCCTTCACTTGTAAAATGGTCACTATCAAGGTCATCTTTCTCCAAAGTTATAATAAGGAATGAATGAGCTGATATGTGGATATATGACCAAAGACTTTCACGTCATATAAATACAATATTGTAATCAATTTTACTGTTTTGGGGGAGTAGGTGTTTCCCAATCACTGCTTTCATCTGCTGGCTCCAAACTAGCAAATAACTGAGGAAATGCCAGATCTGGAGCTCTATACTCACCATTTTGAACATTTCCTTCAGAAGAAACCCTTGCTATGTCTATGCACACCGGTATGGCTACCATTTTCATGTATTTTTTCAATGTACTTTTGTGTAACTTTTAAGATACAAAGGATGTTCATCTGGATGCTAGAAATTTGCAAATGATTCAAGAGGAATGATTTTAATTGAAAGAAAACAGGATTGATGGAGACGTTGAAAAAGCTGCAGACAGTAACGCAGAATGATGGTTGAGGGAGCATCATCTGGCATGGAAGGATTATGAGAGAATGGCAAAGTCTCTTCTTCAGAAGAGAGAGAGAGAGAGCAAATGGGAAGCAGAGAATGTGACAAGAAGGATTTCCCTTCTGCCATGGGGATCATTCCCCCAACAGAGATAAATATGCACCAAAGAGCAGGCTGGGGAGTCCTTTGCTAGCTCAGAACTATGCAGGATTCTCAGCACAGTCTGTGAAGTCTTCCCCTGTGGGACCACACTTGAGTAAGTCAAGAGCTAACCTGAGGCCAGAGGAATAGACAGGCAGACTTGAGTAAAAGCTGCATGGCCTGAGGTCTCTGGTCCTATCACCTAGAAGTTTGGAATTTGGGGCTGTGCTACAGCGAGTGTGCAGATCCTTAGGCCCACCTGAAGCTCCTAGTCCCCAAGGGTGTTAGCCCATGTGGTGCACACCTTGCTAGCTGGCACACCTTCTAAAACTCTGAAGTCCACTTTGAAGATGAAGAATCTTTGTTGACTGGTCAGTTGAAAAATCATCAGACACACATATGGAAATTGTGTGTGGCTCTAGACACTTTTTTGGCTCACATCTGATCCATATTGCAATGTTTTTAAAGGCTTTCCACTTGAAGGTGAGTGCAGAAGTGTGAGATTTAGAGTACAGAGATTAGGAGTAACTGGGTGGCTTAGGACCACAATTGGTGTCCAGGGTGGCTTGGGGTCTTTAAGTGGCAAGGCGAAGCTTTGCCGCCTTTGGTGTCTTGAGGTCTGGATATGTAGATAGAAGGTCAGAAGAGAAGTCTTTGCTCTTAGAAGCACAAGAGGTCAGGGTAGGTGAAAGACCTGCTTATCTGGAAGGTGGCCTGTGCTTCAACCTTGGGATCCACCCCTCACCTTGGCAAAGCCATGGAACAAAAAGCTGAGGCAAGCTGAAAGACTTAAGCACAGGAGAAAAAGAGGAAGAATCTTCCTCTGGGGTAGAAATTTAAAAGGGAGAAAAGGCCTTGAAATCTGAGAGGCTGTGAAAAGCTTAGATGCTCAGTGTGAAGATGCTTACTGAGAAAGACTTTGAGGATTCTCAGGGTGAAAACAAAGTAAAGAAGAAGGAGGAGGAGGAAGAGGAGGAGGAGGAAGAGGAGGAGGGGAGGAGGGGGAGGGAGAAGGAGAAGAGAGAAAGAGAGGGAGAAGGGGAGGGAGAGGGAGAAGGAAAGAGAGAGGGAGAAGGAGAAGGAAGAAGGGGAGGGTAAAGGAGAAAGGGAAGGGAGAAGAAGGAGAAGGCGGAGTAAAAGCAGCAGGGTAGATGGAGAAATTCTGAATGTCTATTCCTTTAGCAGTGTATCTGCAGTATTAGGAGCATCCTGTTGAACCTATAGTAAAATGTATCTTAATGCCTTCTTGCAGACCAGAGTTGGCAAATTCCCTATAAATAGCCAGATAGCAAGTATCTTAGTCCTAGCAGACATTTCAACGATTCAGTTCTGCATTTCTAAGCGAAGGCACCCATAGATGATATAGGAAAAAAATAAGGCTCAGGCTGGGTTCCAGGACAACTTATTTTCCAAAAGCAGGCTGGCTGAATTTGGTAGCAGACAGCCACCTCATTAAGGTTCTGAGCTTTGTTGTGTACACATACTGATCACATGAGGGGCTTGCTGAAATTCCGACATTAGTAGGTCTGGTTACAGGCCTGAGAGAGTACACTTGAACATACTCCTGAGTGCTGCTGCTCCAGACACAATACTATAAGAAGAAAGGGTTTAGAAGCTTCTATCATCAGTGGTGCTAACACAAAGGTCAGAGGGAATCACAGTGTTCAGGGATTGGAAGGGGTTCATGCTGGCCAAGTGTTGGGAGTGGTGAGCAGCCTCAGGCCTTTCGCAGGTCCTGCTGTCTACTGCTTGTGTGAATACTGCTCTGCCTGCCCAGTTATGCTCATTCAGAAGAACTGGAAACCCAGGTGTCTACAAGACCAACTACTAATTTTCTAACAGTTGGCTCTAGGATTTAAAATCTGTACACATCAAATAAATACAGATTTGGAATGGTTGTCACTCACACTGCCACCCAACACTTCTGGCTCCAGACCCTTGACCAGTCACACCAGACAGTGCTGTGCTTCTGATTCATGATGGGATGTGGTGCACCTCTCAAGCCAAGGCCAGGAGAAGAGGGAATGGTTTTAATTTTATGAATAATGTTGGTAAGTCTGAAAAAAAAAAAAAAGCCAGGCAGAGTGCTGCAACATGCCTATAGTAGTGGAAATATCCAAGGCCAAAGCCTTTAGGCAGGTAAGTACAAACTTGCAAACATTCTGGACAGACTGACTCTACAAAATCTTTTTTGTAGGGATTGATTTCTGCCGATAGGGTGTTGACAAGCAACTTTTCCAATACTCTTGGGCTAGTAACCTAAATGCTGAGACTTGAACCCAGATATGTAAGATCCTAAAGTCAATGCACTCTCATGAACCCTCTTTAGTTTTGGTGGAGATTTGAAATAGAAAAGATACAACACGCCATTTCCCCCAAATTTGGATGTAAGCCACATTTGTAAGACATAGGCACAGCCAATGGGATATTATTATGTGAAATATTTACAGGTGGGAAGGATTACAGCGAGTGATGGCCTATTGAAGGTTAATACCATCTTTTAATATGGAAAAACTACTCTCTCCACAAGAAATATACTTGTGGGATAATCTTGAGATATGTGTGTGCGTGCTCAAAATGTCATCCGGAGCTTCATTAATTTCAGCCTCCCCCTAGAACACTACATTATGGTTCCGAGGCTGCGAGTTGGCATGCTGACACAGGCGAGACCCACGGCGCCTGGCCCTCAGTGAATTTATGGTGTGATGTGTGAGGAATCCATCATGTGCTTGGCCTGTGCCCCCTGTTCTTACTAGGGGATAGGAGACTCAAGACAAATGCTGCCTCCTTGGCTTTGGGTGGTGTGTCTTAGCTTCAGGCTTTGTACCATCAGGACAGACAATCTCACCAAGCACCAAGTCAGGTGAGATGACTTAGCACCCAGACTTTGGGAACACAGAGAAGGGGGAGTGCTTCACCCTCCCCTCCTCCTGGGCTGCCAGCTAACTGTTGTTTAGGCTGAAGGTTCCTGCTGTCACATTTTCTGGAGATCAAAGGCTTTGTGAAGGTGTTTAAAGCATATCCTTTTTTATTCTGCCTGTTTGTGAACACCATGTACAAGGCAAAGCACAGACAATTTCTGAAAGTTATGGGCCAGCAGTTCCATCATAGACATTGGTTTACAAGCTCATAGTGAAGGCTCTTCTTTCTCCAAGTCGGGCACCAAGATTGAGGAAGCTCCTAGAGCAATGATTCTTAATTCATAGGTCATGACCCTTTTGGCAAACTTCTATCTTCAAAAATATTTACATTACAATTCATAGCAGTAGCAAAATTGTACTTATGGAGTAGCAACAAAAATAATTTTATGGTTGGGGTGGTCACCACAACATAAGGGGTCCTACCACTAGGAAGGTTGAGAACCACTGCTCTAAAGGCAGCTGACTAGAAAACCACTGCTAGATTGTGACCTTGTTTTCAGGTACCCCTGTTTAGGTTTGTTCTTGTTTAGTGTCAGTACTATAGGGACCAGCTCCAGAGAAGCTGGAGCCAGGTTTGAACTTCTGATCTTCCCCTCACCAACGGTGCACCTTGGGCAAATTGCCCTAGTGAATTGCCTTCTCACTGACGAGGTGAACTTGAACTTGCTTTGGAGAGCTGTGGTTACGATTAAATGGGCATCAAGGTACAGAAGTGACAGAGCGGGGACTGGAACAGTGTGGCCCCGAGTCCTATGCTAATCCCTTTCCTGGCTTTCTGGAAACACCCAGCAAAAAGTGGTCCTGCCTATTTGTAGAGGAGGAAAGTGCCATTCAGACAGATTGAGCCATGATCATGTGCTCACAGTGTAAGATAAACCAAGGTGGACTCTCCTCTCTCTAACAGCACCGGTCCTGTTCCTCACTCAGGAGCAGAACTCAGTACTCACAAGCATGCGTGGAATAGCAGAGAACAGAGGTATTTATCTAAGGGTCCTTAAAGAGAAGGTACATTTTCTGTTATTGTCCCTGCTGGCAGCCTGGGCCATCTTGAACAGAGACTTAAGCAGTGGAGAGACTGTGTTGTTGCTGGTGTCAGCCATGGAGAGCAGAGTTCTCTGGGATGAGAGTCAGGGGTGGGATGGGGTGGGGGAAGCACATACTTCTCACCATAAAGCAAACAAGCCGACTGGCAGAGCACTGTAGGGAAAATGACATCACTGCAGAATTTTAGGGCTAATCATTTAGCTGGATTAGCCCCAAAGTGCTGTGTCTAAAATCAGCATCCCTACCTCTTTATGTACTCCAGATGAAACACATTAGCAGAAATATGGCAAGGGACACTCACAATACACGGTTCTACACTCTCAGCAGTTTTTGCAAATCTGCAATTAGTCTAAAGGGCCCGGGTAAATTAGGCCTCTTGATAAATGAAGCACCTAGACAGGCCTCAGATTTATTGGATCCTGCTGTCCCGCTGTCCAGAGCCCTTGTCAGCTCCTCTGCAGACTGGGGACTGAACAGAGAAAAGAAAATGGAGCCAAATGGAGGTTCAGACGTGCCCCCAAGCTTTGAAAAGCTGAGCTTCAGGTCACTACTTCTTTAGCCTCGTAGGTTTGTGCCAGAACCATGGTGGGTGAAGTAGGGAGCTTTTGCCTGGAAGTTGGTAGGGAAGACAGGGGACCCTAAAGACAGAAGAGGAGATAGGGAAGGCAGCTCTGTATAGAACTTCTTTCTGTTATAACCGAGAGGGGCCCATGACTTCTTACACTTTGCCCATCCCACTTGGGCCTGCCCAGCTGTCTGCTGATTGATGCCAGGGATTAGTGATGAGGAGCAGTGGGTAGCACTATCCTCCCCTCCCAGTGCTCTAAGTCAGCCTTCTGGATCTTAACTCATCACTTTCCTCAATGTGAATGTCCACATGCCTTGTGCAGTCAGAATCATGTACATTATCACTGCACAGAGGAGCTATGTGGGTCCCAGAAAAGCATCCCAAAGTTAAGGCATGATGTTCACAGTGCTCTAAGGCAAACAGCCAGGAGCCAGAAGGCTGTCAGTGCTGTGGCTTCAATGAAGGGGGCCTATGGGGCAGGGATAGCATGGACCTATTATTCTGATTTATGTCTCCAGATCACGAGAAGCAGCTCATAGCCATATTGGGGTGACACCTGCTAACTGCTGCCGTTGCTGCTGTAGGGGTGCTGAAGTCAGCTGAACTAAGCGGCAGAGAGGCCAGCAGATGCACAGATGTTTTTGGGGTGTTGAGAGTTGTTTTTTGTTAAGTCGCCTGCTTTGTTTATGCTGGAGAATTCATTTGCACGGGTGTGTTGCAGTGGTGGGTAGGTACACAATCTGGATTTTTTTAAAAAATTAAAAAGTAGGAAGTAATAAGGTAAAGGATTTGAAACAGAATACTGTGTGTGTACTAGTTTGTCCCTTCCTACCTTTACAGTCTTTATAGGCCTAGGTTCTCCTGACTCCTCTTTCCCTGCAGCCAGACAGAGCATGCCTGGCTCTCTCCTCCCATCTCTCCTTTGTCACTCAACCCTTGGCTACTCAGCCAGTCCTCCGGTTCTCTGGGAGTCAGAAACACCCTGGAGTGTGAGCTCTGCAAAGCCACCCTCTCCCAGATGCAGCAGAAATAGCCTGGCTGCCACCTGCCTTCACCCTGCTGTGATTCAGTGTCCCTGGTTTGCAGATCAGCTGGGTGAGCCCCCTGTCAGTCCACATTGATTTTCCTGTAGATTACATTACCTCCAATCACAAAAGAAATTGTGCTCCACTCCTGGAATGTCAAGGCAGAATGGATAGCAAACATTTTCCCCCAGGCAGCTCTGATCTCTTGTCCAAAGCTCAGTCCTCCCTTCCCTGCCACCATACCTTTTCTCTTCACTCAGGGGACCAGTCACCAGGCTAAGATGGGCATCACATCCAACTTGGATTGGGCAGGATATCCAATTACACCTCAGTGAGATCGTTCAGTGTCTTCATACCCGCTAAGTTATGGAATTAAGAGGGCTTAGAGGGGGAAGAGAGCTGGTGACACCAGATGTGTTAGGAATTTAGAATGTGCTGTCTCAGATTTAAAAGGAACCTTTGAATAGCATCAAAGAGATTGAGTGATTTTTATTCCTTTTAAAAGTTTCTTTGAGTACTGATTGGGGTTTCCGGTGTATGTGTGGTGTGGGTGGTTTGAATGTGTGGTTTGTGTGTGTGGTGTGGTGTGTGCATGTGTGTGTCTGTGTGTGTATGGTGTGTGTGTGTGTCTGTGTACATGGTGTGTGTATGTGTCTGTGTGTGTGGTGCACGTGGTATGAGTGTGTGTGTGTGTGTGTGTGTGTGTGTGTGTGTGTGTACACATACATGTGTGTTGTGAGGGCTGAAGCCCAGGGACTCACTTCTTGTACCTGGCTGGCTGTAGGTCCATCTTCAGCAGCCCTGATGTGTCTGAAGAGCCTTGCTCAAGTGGACAGTTTTGGCACCCCCTCCAGGCACTGCAGATGAAGAGAGGCATCAGAACTTTTCAAACAATGCACTTGCAGCAGAAGGCAGGGCTGGCCTCAAAAGCGAGCTTCCTGGGGGAGGGGGAGGGGAGGTTGGTGTCTTGGTAAACGACTGCTCTGTAGAAGCTGGACAAGGAAAAGCAGCAAGACCTTTGACAAATAAGAGCTCACCTATCTTCGAGAGCACTGAGCTAGCCCATGAACATGACTGTGTTCACGGTTGAGCTCGGGTTTCCACAACTCCCACAGGAATGTATTGAAAAGTCACAGCAACATTTTAGTTGATAATTAGCCACCACTTCTGAACAAATGCCAAGGGACAGGCAATGAGAAAGTGCTCTGAGCCTATCTGCCCTTCCATGTGGAGCCTGGATTTAATCCTAACAAGGGAAAGGGTAGTGTTGACCCTGTTGAACTGATCTGGGAACAGAGTGTGGGGGTATAGTTTCTGGGACTTGCCAAGGTATGATGGGTTGAATTCTGTTTCCTCTCAGTGTTATTGAAGTCCTAACTGCCAAATTCTGTGGCTATGAGCTCATTCAGGAAAGGAGGATGGCAAGTTTCTTACGACGTACCCGTTGTGGTTTGAATGTGAAATATCCCCTTCACCTCATCTCTGTCTGGGGATGCTGTTTGAGGGGTTGTGGAACCTTTCAGAGGTGGGGCTCTTTGGGGAGCATGGTTCACAACAGTGAGGCTTTGAGACTTTATGGTTTGACCACATTTCCTGTCCTCACTCTGCATGCCGTGTGCGAACATAGTGTGGCAAGCCAGTTTCCTGTTCCTGTTGCCACACCTTTCAGATCTGTTCCCTAAGTCTTCTGGGCCATGGTGGACTGTATCCCTCAGAAGCTGTGAGCCAAAATAAACCAGTTCTCCCTTAAGTTGCCTTTATCACAGCAACAGAAAAATGGTTTAATTTCATTTTATTGGTTTCATTAAAACAAACAAGAAATAGGGGAGTTTGGATGATGAAGAAAGACCATATGAAGACAGAGAAAAGGTTTTCTATAAAACAAGGGATACCAGTCCTTGCTAATAAACTACCAGAAGCTTGGGAAAAGGTAGAAACAGGTCCCATCTCCTCAGCCCCTGGAAAGACCTAGCCCAGCCAACTCCTTCATGTAACAATTGTAGCTTCTACGGTGGTTAGAAGACACAGATGTGGTTGTGAACTCACTTAGCTTATGGCATTTTGCTTTGATTTCGGGAAATTAGTGTATAGGGTTATAAAATGAGGGTATGGGAGAAGCCTAGCCCGACTGCCCACTGCCATGCCGTGAGGACCACATCTGGTTTTGCCCTCGAAGAACTGAACCAGCACCTAGGGATCCTCAAGAAGGCTGCCTTTTGGAGTTGGTTTGTGGGAATGCCTTGGGGGAGATGATTTATGCATGATTTACAATATATATATATATATATATATATATATATATACTTATAATCATTTTATTGTCTTTTTAAAAAACTACTTATAGAACATCTTAAAATATGGCGGTAGAAAGCATGGGTGTGTGCTTACACAGGATCATTTACCACAGCACTGCTATGGCACAGAGGAAGGGATGAGGTGTTACACTTCTTCATTTGTCAAAGTGAAAGGACATCTCAATGAAGCCAACACTAGCCAGGGGCAGTGAGATGAACTCTCAGTTCTTCTTCAAGAGGGGCTTAAAAACTTGGCAGTGTTCCCACAGCCCAGGCACATGGTGCTGGCCCTATAGACAGCTAGCCAAGCACAAAGCCAACCCTGTGTGAGGTCATTCAGACTGCAAGGCCTATATATGTTGAATTTCCATTAAAGATGAAAGTTTAACTCTTCCTGGTCTCAGGGAGCCTCCAGCTAGGAGGCTGGAGGCCTATCCCTTTCCCCCCCCCTCCCCGATTTCAGTGTTCCACACCCTTCGGTTTCTTTGTGGGCAATGCAGCCAACAGGTGTTAAGGTGCTGTCTGAAACACAATGCCCACTAAATAATTTTTTCTTTAAAGAAGGGAAAGAGCCTTTAGATGATGCACACTGTCCTCTCCACATCTGCACAGCACAGGAAATACCATTAAGAGTTATTTCGTCTTTCTCTCATGGGACCATGGAAGCCAAAACAAATGGGCAACAAGGCAGGAAAGAAATGTTTATTTTGAAGGGTAACTAATCTGTAAGCCCTAAGAGTGGCAATTTGTAAATGTACAATAGCATCAACTAATAACATGATCTTTTAAATCAATACACACTAGATGTAGACCCTCTGTCTCAGTTAGGGTTTCTATTGCTATGAACAGACACCATGACCATAGCAACTCTTATAAAGGAAAACATTTGACTGAGGCTGGCTTGCAGGCTCAGAGGTTTAGTTCATTGGCATCATGGTGGGAAGACTAGCAGCAGGCAGGCAGGCGTAGTGCTGGAGAAGTAGCTGAGAGTTCTACATCTTGGTCAGCAGGCAGCAGAAGAGAGAATGAGCCATTAGGCCTGGCTTAAGGTTCTGAATCTTCAAAGCACATTCCAGTGACAACCTTTCTCCAAGAAGGCCAGACTTCCTAACAGTGCCAGTCCCTATGAACCTATGGGGCTCATTTTCATCCAAAACACCACACCCTTAAATTTTTAGTTTTCCACACAGAAGGTAGAAATATAAATAAAAAGTAGAGCGCAGCATTCATGTCTATTGAAGATAACATGTGTTTTCAGCAGGCTTGACTGGTTTTTCTCCTCAGGGTCTTGTAAGGCAAAATCAATGTGGGCCAGGCTGTCCTCATGGGCAGCAGAGTCTCTTTTTTAACCTAAGTGACATTTTTTGCAGAGCCAATTCTCTGTTGTTGTAAGAACTCGTTTCAAGGCATCTGGAGCTAAGTTTAATTAGTTCTTAGAGACCTTCAACAGATACATACACCTCACTACCTTCAAGGCCACCAATAGAGACATTCCATCATTTCTAGCACCATCCATGCTTTCACTATCTGTCCTGAGGAATAGCCGGTCCTTTGGAGACACCGCTAGTTCAGTTGGACACACCCAGGGACATCTCCATTCCTCTATGTCAACTGTGTCACACCACAGCACCAGTCATAAGAATGATTCCTTATGCTCACATTCAAGGGTCTCTTTCAGAGCCCTAAAACTTAAGATAATCAGCAGCACGCATGGCCAGAATATAGCTGTGTAACATGTATGATCTCATAAGAACTCCATGTGCTGTTTCCCTTGGCATAAAGACTTTTCTGTAGACTTGGGGTATGAAATTTTGATTTTTTTTCTTCTTGATACTTTCTTTTGAAGCATTTTATGATGATCTTTTATAATCAAAGAAAATCTCAACATTAGTTAGATAAGAATTGGTTCTCAAGTCACAATAGTAATATATGACGGATAGGTACTGTCCTATGGAATTAAATGTCTGTAGCTGGCAGTTTGCTTTCTATAGCTGTTTTTTATTCATCCATCCATCTGTACTGGTTTGAGTAGGTTTTGCTCCCACAGATTCATGTGTTTGATTGCTTGGCCCACAGGGAGTGGCATCACTAGGAGGTATAGCCTTGTTAGAGGACAGGTGTTAATGTGGAGGTGGGGTTTTGAGGTCTTAAATTCTCAAGATACACCCAGCACGAAGCACATTCAGTCTCCTCCTGGCTGCCTTCGGATCAAGATGCAAAACTCTCAGTTCCTCCAGCAACATGTCTGCCTGCATACTGTCATGCATTTCACCAAGATGATAATGGACTAAACCTCTGATCTGTAAGCCAGCCCTAATTATATGTTTGTTTTCATAAGAGTTGCCTTAGTCATGGTTTCTTCACAGCAATGGAAATCTTAAGATATCATCCATCCATCCATCCATCCATCCATCCATTCATCCTCTCACCATGGATGAGCAGAGCTACAAGTTGACTGTTTTCTTATGGAACTATGTGACATTGAACCACTTTTATGGAATCTCGCTGGAATAACTTCAGATATTTTGACAAAAAAGATTTCAAAAGGCAAAATGGCATTTTTTTTTAAAATTGTTATTATTCCTAGGGGGAATATATTGAAAGTAAGTTGTTCAAACTGCTTGAGAAATACTTTGCGATTTTTGTTTTCCCACTGATACTCAGACAACTTGATAATGTTGAGGGTTTTGAAATTTCCCATTTTCTCTATGAGCAGAAAATACCAGCTTCTCAGAAATAGCCAAAATGAAGCAGAAGAACCCTTGGCTCAAATTTACTTTGCAGTCTGAAATGTCAGAAGGGGCCTGAAGCCAAAATTCTCTCCCAAAACAGAAGTGTGGTCCTGGAAAACCCAGCAACACAAATGATGCAGAAAGCCTTGTGGTGGGAAGCCCCTCCACTACCATTTGTAACAGGAATTTATTGCTCAAGGAGGAAAAAGCAGCATGAGGCAAAATCCTGCTGGGTACATTGACTGTCTCTCTCAGGAGCCCTGTGCTGCCTACTGTCAGAGGCTCAAGTGAGAAACAAAGAATGTGCAAGGCAATAGAGGTTTGGAAATGCCAGTCAATGCCCTCGATCAGGAGATAACTCTGATATCATTTGTGTATGAACAACTTCTTCTTCTTCTTCTTCTTCTTCTTCTTCTTCTTCTTCTTCTTCT
>JADRCH010000076.1:11128972-11142582 GCA_019843965.1 Rhynchomys soricoides | reverse complement strand
TTCTCCTTCTCCTTCTCCTTCTCCTTCTCCTTCTCCTTCTCCTTCTCTTTCTCCTTCTCCTTCTCTGGCTCCTTTCCTTCTGCTTTGGTTCCACTCATGTTCAGGCACCTCTTTGGGTCTCACCTACTCCCATCTAATACAGAGACCATTATGGATTGTTGTTTTGACAAAGATCCTTTTAGGAAGGGTGTTACATTTTAAGTAGTTGTAAAATGTGGGAAAGTCTTGATAATAGCAAGAAATTTTTTTTTTTACTAGTGGAAGGGCCAGTAAGGAAGTTAGTTTTGTTCAAGGACCCTGCTCATTTCTGTTCTGAATCGTCCATCATGTCCAGCATATCTACTACTATTGCTGGATATATTTTTGCATACTGTTGTTCTGACTCAAGCATGGGCCACAATGACTCTACCTTGTGGAAGCCTTAAATGCTGTTAATAGTGGGAAGCAACATTAAGAGATACAGGATGTTCATTCTGAAATGACAATGAAAATGTCACACATCTTCCACACTGTTGACAGGAGCATCAAAGGAGCTAATGGATGTGTAGAGCCTTATGAAAGATTCAGCAGTGAACATATGGAGTGTGGTATCAGGACATACACGTTAAATAACTGTGCCTAGGATAGATGGAGCAACCTGGGCTCAAATGTACTTGGGCTCTAAGGATGCTACCCTCTTCACAGCCTGCATTATCTTATGAATCCTCTTCTGAGTATGATTTTCAACTTGAATGTCATGGATAATTGACTACGTGCTTACTTGTGCCTTTCTCTTTTGGTAGACCGAGATAAATGTGAATGGTACTGCAGTACAGAGCTTCCTTCAGTAGAAGGGGGGACTGTAAAGAAAAGGAAGCAAATTGATGCTGGTAAGATTGCCATTGAGTAAAGACAAAGACTGTTGTCACCCCATCCCACCCCACCCCAATACTCCCAGGTGTAAATAGTTACTTTCAATTTTTAAAATTTTTAAAATAAAAAATTATTTTTTAAAATAATGCTTCTTATTCCCATTTTTATCATTGTTTTAGGAACTATTACTTATTTTTTTAAAAAAAGTATGGCCTTTATATGTAGACCTGGCTGGTCTGAAAATTGCAATATAGACCAAGATGACATCTAATTTATAGTAATCTTTCCTCTTCCTCTAAAGTGCTAAGATTATTACACCTGACAATTTCACTCTCTTCTGACTTCTATATGAATGAAACAAACATGTATGTATGTTTTATGACTGGTTGTCTCTGCTCAATGCAAGTCAGTTCAATGCTTTTCTCATTACAAATTCAGTAACTTTTATGATTACACGTTTGGGCTCTGATGAGGCTGTGGTGGTTTGGACAAGGTATTTTTATACTTGGTCTCAGTTTGTGGCACTATTTGGGGAAGCATAGGAAATGAGTCTTTGCTGGGGGAACTGTGTCAGAGAGGACAGTCTTTGTGGTTTACAAAGTCACATATCATTTCTCCTTTGCTCTCTCTGTTTCCTATTTGATGTTTGAGAAATGAGAAATCAGCTCTTCTTGTCACCATGCCTGTCTACTGCCATGATTCCCTATCATGATGGTGGTGGACTCATTCTCTGGAACCATAAGCTCAAATAAACACTTCCTTCTACACTTGGTCATGGAGTTTTGTCATGGTGATAGAAAAGTATCTAAGACAGAGATGGATACCAGGACATGGGCTATTGCTGTGCCAGATTTGATTATGTTGTTTGTGGAGGAATGTTGAAGCTTTTGGAACTTTTAGCTAGAAAAGCAATTGAAGTCTATAAGCAGAGCTTATTGGGTCATCCTAGTAGGAGTTTGGAAAATGATACAAAGAGCAACATAGACTATAGAGGCCAAGTGCAAGAAGTTTCAGAGGTGACTAATATTAGTAGCTGGGATAGAGAGCACTCTTGTGATATTTTGACTAAGAATGTGGTTGATTGCTACTCTTGTCCTAAGAACTTGCCTGAGGCAAAATTCAAAACTGATGGACAAATTTCTTTGGCAAATGAGATTTCAAGACAGTATAATATCAACTCTGTTATGTTGTTATTAGTAATCCATCTTATTAAGGTCTACAGTGAAAAAGAGTTGAAGAGAAAAAGTTGAAGCAAACAGTTGAAGAGAAAAGGAGGACCAGAAAACTTAATGTTGCAGCCAAGGTTTGAGCTGAAAGAGACAAGGAGAATAAGGAGTAGCCTGACTTGCAGTGGAATAGAGGAGGATTCCCCAGGGCAAGAACCCACCCAGATAAATCTCTATTTTGTAAAGAAACGTGGCCTAAACCAAGATCCACTCTAATCTTCTCAATGAACATGGTAACAATGACCAATGTAATGCTGACTTTAGAGTCATGAAGGATGCACAAGTAATGAGGTCATGGACTCTTCCTCCATTGGCTCAGAGAGTTGCTGAGCTCAGGTTTGTAGAATCCCTGTTTGGAGGTCTTGGGAGAAAGTTGGATGAAGCTCTAAGCTGGGACAGTGAAGCTTCAGTTGTATTGAAGACCCTAAGATGTTGGAAATGCAAGAGCCCTGGTATATCTGCCAAGGAGAGTTGGAGTGGAATGAGCCTGAGAGAGCAGAGAAGATGGGAGGAGGGACTGGATTTTACAGACAGCAAAGCCAAAAGGGAAGAAACATGGAACATGATTTTTGCATTAGACTAGAGCTACAGAATTTAGTGTTGGCCTGATTGAGTTTTGGTCTTACTTTGCTCCAGCATTTTTTTCACTGCTTCTATTCTTCCCTTTTGAAATTATAATGCATATTTTGTGTCATTATTTGTTGAAAATGTGTGATTTGTTCTTGATTCTGTAAAGGGTTCCAATTAAGAGAATGCCTTGAGTCTCAGAAGAGACTTTGGATTTTTAAACAGGGCTAATACTGTGAAAGACTACAGGAACTTTTGAAGTTAGTCTAAATGTGTTTTATTTTTATGATATGGCCACAAGAATATGGGGCCAGGGAGTGGCATGCAGTGATTTGAATGAGATGCCCTCCCAGTTTTGGGAATTTGCATATTTGGTCCCTGATTTGTGGTCCTGTTTGGAGAAGCTTGGGAAGTATGGTCTGGCTGAAAAAGCTGTGTCGCAGAGGGCAGGTTTTGATGTTTTAAAAGCCACACATTATTCCAAGTTTATTCACTGTTTTAGGGTTTTACTGCTGTGAACAGACACCATGACCAAGTCAACTCTTATAAAGAACAACACTTATTTGGGGCTGGCTTACAGGTTCAGAAGTTCAATGCATTATCATCACGGTGGGAAATCATGGCAGCATTCAGGCAGGCATGGTGCAGAAGGAGCTGAGAGTTCTACATCTTCATCTGAAGGCTTCTAGCAGAATACTCACTTCCAGACAGCTAGGATGAGAGTCTTAAAGCCCATGCCCACAGTGACACATCTACTCCAACAAGGCCATACCTCCAAATAGTGCCACTCTCTGGGCCAATCATATTCAAACCACGAAATTTACTCTGCTGCTTCAGTTCAAGGTGTGAGCTTTAGCTAGTCTTGAAACCACACCTGTTTACTTGCCACATTTCCCTACTGTGATGGTGATGGTGATGGTGATGGTGATGGTGATGGTGGTGGTGGTGGTGGTGGTGGTGGTGGTGGTGGTGATGGTGATGGTGACAATGATGGTGATGATGATAGTGATGGTGATGGACTCGTATCCCTCTGGAACTACAAGCCCAAATAAACTCTTCCTTCTCTAAGTTGCTTTGTGATGATGTTTAACCACAGCAGTAGAAAACTGTTATAAGGGCTTTCTTTTGGGTTTCAGAGATAGGGTGAGAGAACTCTCCTGGGCCCTTGAATAAAGACACTAATCCCATAAAATGGTTCTCTAAAAGGCTTGCTAAAGTCTTTACCTCCTATCATGATTCACTTGGGTGTTAGCATTTCAAAATACGAATTGGGGTAATCACAAACATGCAGCCAGAGGGGAGAAGGAGAGGGGTGATTCAGGAGGACTAGGTGCTGGAGCAAATGGTTTGAAAGAATTGATTTGGGAATATGCCAGTCTCCTCTGTTCCCCAGCTCTTCGCTCTTCTGGTATGCATAACTCCACTATTCTTGGGGGGAATTTTGGTGCTTAAATAGGGAGTTAAGTTGGTGTGGTGGTTTGAATGAGAATGAGAATGTCCCCGCCCCATAGGTTCACATGTTTGAATACTTGGTCCCCAGTTGGTAGAACTGTTTGGGAAGGATTAGAAGATATAGTCTTGTTGGAGGAGGTGTGTCACCAGCAGTGGAATTTGAGGTTTTGAAAAAACTCGTGCCATTCCAGATGTTTCTCTCACTGCCTCCTGCCTTTGGATTAAGATGTGAGCTCAACTGTGTTGGGAATTAGTTCTAATGCTTTGTCTTAATTTGACTCCCAAAAGCTGGGCTTCCAGACCTGAGGGTCCCTGTCCCCAGCTGGCTTTGATTGGTAATAAAGAATTGCTGAACAACAGGGAGATGGAGGTGGGACTTAAGATTATGCAGGCAAGGGATGGAGGGAGAGGAGAATTGCCATAACTTACAGGGAGAGCAATCAGATTTAAGAGCTGCAGTAGAGAAAGCATCCAACAATGTAGATGGAAAGGGCCTTATGGGGAGTCTGCCCAGAAGGTAACTGGGCAGCAAAAATAAAATATAGATTTAGAAGATGTTAAGCCAGAAATACCAGAGGGGAGTGTGTGCTAGCAGTGGGGAGTTTAGAAGTGCCCAGCCATTGAACTAGTCAAGGCATATCAAAATTAGTTGGCTTGTTCGTGTCTTTCATTGGTGAATCCAAAGCTCATGAGCAGGCACAATGTACACACAACCCGCTAGGAGTATCAAGCGATTTAATTCACTGCTACACAACTGTTCCTTTGAACAGCTGCCATTGTAAAATCTAGCCTTCTGAGACCATAAACCTAAATTAAATACTATTTTGTAAGTTGCTTTGGTCATAATGTCTTTGTTACAGCAATAGAAAAGCAACTAAGACAGTTGTTAATTTCAGAGTTTCTTCTAAAGTATGTCTTTATCCCAATGAGTTGATCACTTGTTTTGCATACCTGATGTTTGTTCCCACTGCTAAACATTCAGTGGGGGACAGAAGAGATATGAAGTGTGTCATCATAGCACTTTCAGACTTTAGCAGGTGCCAGAGAGAAAAGTCATCAAAGCCCCCAAAAAAGGTGATGGTTTTGCTTATGCTCCTTGTCTGTGGTATGTTCTTCAGCACAGTGACTTCCATTTTTTTCCATGCTTTCTTAAGAGCATAAAATTGTAGTATATCAGTTCGCTATTGGAAAAATGCATATGGACTGACAATGTGGGTGTCTGGATAAATCACTTCACTTTTTCCCCTGAGAAGTTTGACGATGTTCCCTGGAGGACTCTGTAGCTCACCATCCTCTCACCCCAACGTCCTGAGTAGCTGGGACTTCAGACACATGCCATGGTGTGCAGTTTGGATTGGTCTTCCTTAGATGGAACAACCAAAGAAAGCCAGCTATGGATGAAATTAAGAGGACCCAGCTGGGCATTTAAGGAAAGAGCAGCCCAGAACAATGTCTTATAGAGTTGCAGCCTTCTGAAAGTAAGATCCCTGTGCAGGACTAGGTTCAATTGTTTGATCTGCTTCATTTTGTCAACTTGACACAACTAAGTCATCTGACAAGAGGTAGCCTTAGCTGAGACAGTGCCTCCATCAGATGGGCCTTAGGCAAGTCTGTAGGGCAGTTTCTTGATTAATGATTGAGGTAGACAGACCCAACACATTGTGGATGGTTCCATCCTGGGCAGGTGATCCTGATATATATATTTAAAACAAAAAACTGAAAACAAAAACTGAGCAAGCAATGGGGAACGTACTAGGAAGCAGTGCTACCCTATGGTCTCAGCTTCACTTCTGGCCCCGAATGTCCTCAGTGATGGACTATGATGTGTAAGCTAAATAAACCCTTTCTTCCCTGAATTGATTTTGGTCAGATGTTATCACAACAACAGAAAGCAAACGAAGAGAAGTCCTAAATGCTTATTCAACTGGGAGAGATTCGGGGTCAGGAAGCCTGGTTTCAGATCTCCATCACTGGGCAAAAGAGGTGCTATGCACTGTCATCCAGCTGCCGATTTTACCTTACTGCAAAGTGAAAGCCCTAAGGGCTCGTAGAAAGAGGAGCAACATGGACAGATCTGGGTCTCCTTAAAAGACAACCTGTTTGGTATGAGGGGAATGGATAAGAGAGAATTCAAGCAGAAGTGTGACTATTGCATTTTGTGGGTAGGGATGGGGCGTAGACCAGAGTAGCAGTCACTGTGAGGAGGGGAGTCGGTTGGTTCTTAGTGGTCCTTAGTGACACTGAGGATATTGCTCTTGCTTGTTTTCAATGGCAAATGTAACCGTCACTGAGGATAATGAGGGAGTAATCAGATCCCAGCTCCTTTTACTAGAGGGAATGTTTGCAGAAAATTGGGCTGGTCAGCTAAGAAAATAGTAGAAAACTCTAGTCCTTTAATGAGAGACACTACAGATGTTATATATCTCCTTCCTTCCTTCTTCCCTCCTTCCTGCACTCTCTACATCTTTTATCCATATTATCAAACAAACAAAAAAATAAAAACAAGCCTGAAACTTTTGTTTGAAGATACGCTTCTCTCCAGAGGCAGATAAGAAGAATCTCCTCCAGCCTTAGGGTCTTGGGGAAGAGGACATTTGCCCCAACTCTTCCTCCAAGCCAACTTCAGTTCTCCTCTCCTGGGGAGCCTTCCTGCATGGAAGAGGCGCCTGAGTTGTTTAGTCAGTCCTCCATCCTTGGTATGAGCGCTCTATCTCCCTAACAATATACTGCCCCTTTAAAATACCATAAAACCTGACCGAGTGGGGACTACCGGTGGCTGTTTAGTGTGCTTTAAAATTCCTTAATTTGCTCTACCACAATAACTTGCACTTTAATAAAGCAATCTCTCGTCTTAATAGCTACACAATAAAGAGTTATTTATATGAGTCGCTGTGCAGGCCCTCGCCTTCCAGGTGTGCCCCAGATTTTGAGGACTCCAAGCGCTTTGCGGGTACTGGCTCTGCCTGACACAGTCCGTGCAAGTTTCCTAAAACATCGCCATTCGCCATTCTGCACAGTCACAGCTCCAGGGCCGCAGCCTGCCCCAGGCTCCTGGCCCTACACCGCCCACTCACACTGATTTATTTCAGTATTACATTTAATTGTTTCCTTCTTGTTGAAGCCTTAGCATGCGATGCTTGTAAATCTGACCCAAATCCTCCATATGGCACTCTGGTTTTCCATTTTCAAATGCATTCGCCCTGGAATAATGACTGTGGTATAACTCAATTTGAGCTCTGCTGCTGGGGACTTTATTACATAATGCTTTCTAATTGACCCTCATAGTTTAATAAGACAGAACATTTCACCAGAACATTGACAAAAGTTATTAATTTTCACTTCAGCAGAGACCCATGTCCCAATTAAATCCCCTGATAATGCCTGACTGACTGACCTCATTATGGCTAATGCTTATTAGTCCTGCAGAGAGGACAGCATCACACACTGTTAAAATGCCTAAATGAGCACATACAACCATCCAACGTGATTACAATTTACATACATGACAAATTTTACTCCCTTCTGCCTTGTCTGGTGCAGTGAATGTGGCCTGCTGCTGTCACAGCACAAGATCAGCCATTGAGACTCTGGAAGGTGCCATAAAAATAGCCTGGAGTGTCCACCCAGTGAAATGGTGTCTGTCTTTCTGGGAAGCTATTTCAAGCATGGGCATCTTTCTGTGAGGAGATTGCCTTGTGCCCCTCTCTCCTTTGATATGGAACAGCGAGTACTCGTTTGCTTGGTGGAAGTTTGTTTGTTCCTGTGATGGATTTCCCCTAGTCTCCTCTGAGAAGAAAAGGAAAAAGAGATGAAGCAAAGGAGAAAGCTGCCACGAGGACAAACCCTACCCTAGCTTCCTGTCAGGGTGGCTTGCTCCTGAAGCAGGTTGTTCTTCCTTGATACATACACACATGTCTGTGTATGCATATATGTGTCTATATAGAGACACATATATATGTCAATGAGAGAGGAAGAATATATTATATAATATATATAATATATTAATATATTATATATCAATTACATATAAATATATAACTAATATATATCAATGATATGTAATTACATATATTATAATAAATAATACATTATAAATACAATTATATATAATTATTACATATTATATACAAGTATATAATATATTATGCTATATTCATATAGATGAATATACATGGATACAATATTCATATGTGTACAAATATGGTACATTATGAATTTATGATGTTTATATATCATGTATTTATACTTGAATATAATATATACATATTATATTTAATACATATTATATCCTTCCTCTTTCATTTTATTTTTTACAGTGGACAGGATCTTGCATAATCATCACACCCGACTTGGCTGGGTCAGTTTCCATGTATGAACATTTTATACATCACCCTACCCACTGAGGGTTAGAACCACCGACTCAACCTGAAGGAGAAGCAGCCTGCAGTTGGTCAGAAGAAAAACAGGTGTTTGCACACACTGGAAAGATTGAAGGCTTGTAGTGGTAAGAAAGCGAAAGTCACTCAGCCTTACACTGGAAGGAAGCACCAGCTCTCTGTCTTTGCCTTCCCGGTCTACAGGGCCAAGTTTGTCTTGTAGGTGGTCTGACCACGGCTCAGTCTGCCTTTGCTGTGCATCTTAGTCGTTCGCTCTGGGCTGGGTGATTTGACACATGCCAACAATCTAACAGCAGAGATCAAACTTCTCTGACTCACGCCAATGTGACACGTAAAGTGTACTGACACCCAGGAAAGCGCCTTCTGAAAAGCAGGGTATCAGGCGGGAACCAGACACTCAAGCTCAGCAAGAGATAGCTTAAATCACAGGCTTCGGTTACCCACAAAGATAAAGCCTGCATTTCAGTAATGATAACCAGCTGGAAGCTGCAGTTCGCTGACATTGCTGCCTCTCACTTCCTCCCTTTGGTACTCTAATATGGAAAGCAGGAATTCTGCAAGAAAAACAATAGTAATAATTGCACTAAAAAGAAAAATATAAACTAACCCTCCCATGAGGATGTTTTAAATTTCTCCAGGTTTTGTTGGGTTGTACTTTCTGCAAGTATTTCCTTTGAGTTAGACACTGTGTTCAGAACACTGTAGTCACTGAGCAAGCGTGAGCCCATTCTCCCATCTCAGCCACTGGACCAGACACGGACTTCATGAAGCTTGTGGTTTAACATGGTCTTGCATAAATGAGTTGTATGTTTACAGCTGCATTAATTCTACTACTCAGAAGGTTTTTGAGAACCTTCAAAGAAATAGTTAAATACAATTATTATTTCATGGGATAAGATAGTCCCAGAAGAGCTTTGTAGAGGAGATGACATTAAAATTGAATGCTGAGTAGCATGTGGAGGTGGTTAGAGAGGACGTTTCTGGGTAGAGAAACATCATTTCTTCCCCCTATGCATCTGATTAAGGAGCATCTAGCCCTACTACGTGCTGAATACTCTTGAAGCTGTGTACTCCTGGTGCTGTAAAATGGCTCTTGGTGGCGGTATCTTCTTCCACGAGAAAAGGATTCATGGCTCACTTGAGATGCTCATTGCTGGTGTGTGTAGTGAATGACTGAGGGAATTGTGTACTGGTGAAAAGTGAACTTGTTCACCCCAAAGAGAAGGACTATCTAAAGGCAGTGTGAACTGGGCTGTGTGTGTGTGTGTCCGGGGGTGTGTGTGTGTGTTTTGATGTGAGTGGGGAGGATCAAAGCAGATATGGTAGGAGAGGAGATTGCTAAGCCTCAGTCTGAGTGCTCAGACTTGACTCAGCATCTTCTCTCCTAAGGTCTCCTGCTGATGTTTCCAAGACAGGTCCACAGAAGCCAATTGTGCCTCTAATTGTGTTCAGAAGCAGCATATTAATTAATCATGATGGGAGGAGTTTTACTAGAAATTGGTGAACAAACCAAGACTTTCCTCTTCCACACCTTCTAGTGGAGCCTGTGGATAGACATGAATCAGCACACTGTTTATGGACAAAAAATGATAGTCATAAAGCCAAGCGGGATGGTATATATTCACAGTTCCAGCACCAGAGAGGCTAAGGCTGTAGGATCAGAAGTTCAAGGTCAGCCTGTGCTGCATAGGGAGCCCATGACTCAAAAAAATCTATGTGAAATTAAATAACATTGGTTTTATTAGAATCTTAACAGATGCTTTTTCCCACAATGTAAACCTTTGGAAGAACTCATGATCTACATGCTTTAGGTGTGAAACATCAGAGCATTATCCGGGATTTTACTCTTGGGCTGTCAGCACCAAGAAAAAAGAGTCTCCTGACTCTCCTGAGAAGGTTCTGAATTAGTCAGCTTCCTGAAGTAGGTGCGTGAACAAATTGCAGAAATGAAGAGAACGTGGTCAGGCTGCAGTTCTCAGAGGCATGTTACTCAAGTGACAAGATGGAAAAATAAGAGTGTGTGTGTGTGTGTGTGTGTGTGTGTGTGTCTGTGTTTGTGTTGCAGTGTGTGTTTCTGTGTGTGTCTGTGTGTCTCTGTGTGTGTCTCTCTCTGTGTGTCTGTGTTTGTGATGCAGGGTGTGTGTGTGTGTGTGTCTGTGTTGCAGGGTGTGTGTGTTTATCTGTCTGTGTGTCTGTGTTTGTGTTGCAGGGTGTGTGTGTGTGTCTGTGATGCAGGGTGTGTGTGTATGTGTGTGTGTTTCTGTGTCTGTGTGTGTCTGTGTATGTCTCTGTCTGTCTCTGTATGTATATCTGTGAGTGTGTTGCAGGGTGTGTGTGTGTGTCTATCTGTGTGTGTGTGTGTTACAGGGGTGTGAGTGATCCAGAGCCCCATGGATAGCATAGGAAGTAGGAAGTAGAAATCTACGTGGGGAACTATGCTCCCTTTCAGCTCCACAACCTTCTCTGCAGATTATGGTCTAGCTTACAATAAGGTAGACTAAGTCCTAGGCAACCATACATAGCCATTCAAAGCAAGACCAAGATGTTTCACATTCAATATTGCCATTCTCCATCTTTCTTGTAGGAAGAGTAGTCACATGACAGGGTTCTGTGATCAGCCACATGTGCAGAGTGGAAGTTCTACTCCCTGAAGGGAAAGTGTCCAGGGGAGTGTGCCTTTTGCCCAGTGCACTCCCCTTTCTCCCTGATGTGCGAAAGGAGCAACCATTTTGTGACCATGAGGTCAATGTCAAGGATGCTCAACAGGACAGAGTAGGAATGAGGGCCTTCTGGGGGCAGCGTGGTGTTTCCATGTTGTTCTGGATCTTGTGTAACAGAAATTACACAATGAGTCATGTGAAATAAAGTCCAAACTTTGGATAAGCTTCAGAAAGCTTGACCTTCTGTTATATCAGCTAAGCATACTCTTCATTTGTTTTTGTTTTTAATTTTTTGAGACAGGATCTCACTGTATATAACCCTGGTTGTTCTGGAAGTTACTATGTAGTCCAGACTGTTCTCAAATTCACAGAGACCTGCCTGTCTCTGCCTTCCATGTGCTGGGATTAAAGGGATGCACCACCAGGCTCCCAAAAGATTTATTTCTTTTTGGTGTATGTATATAAGTGTTTGTCTACATGCACGCATATTGCCTGCCACTAGAGTGCCTGGTGCACCTGGAGGCCAGAAAAGCATGTTAGAGCCCTTGGAACTGGAGTTACAAACAGCTGCTAACCATTTCTCCATTCAGATCTAGTCTTAACTAGTCCAGTTACTGGTTAACAGACACAATATTCAGATCCAGGAGACCAAAAAGACAGCAGCAGGCTTGTGATAAAAGAAGGGAGTGCTGTCAGGAGAGCTGGAAACAATATGCTAATAAAGAGCATCAAGAAAGATAATTTTGCTCCTAAGAACAAGTGGCTAGAGAGGACACAAAAGGCCCTGGGGATTGGGGCAGGATCGGAAGAAAATATGCAAAGGACAGGAACACAGCTTGTGGTAGGCAAAGTTTGAGTGGGTGGGGCATCTTAGGCACAGCCAGGAAGTAGAGCCTGCAAGAGAGGATTCTGACAGTTCTAGCCTACAGGTGGCAGTTTCCGGCAAAGACATGGGGACTTCATGGGACAGGATCAGATCACTGGTGGTATTTAAGTGTGAGGTATGGAGTCCCAGGGGAATAAAATCTGTGGCCCTTCCCTGGGTGACAGAAGTGGATGACGAGGGGCAATATGAAGAGCAAGAGACTTCCCAGGGGCTGGAGCCCCCACTCCCAGAGCAAAGACAGGTTTGAGAAGAAAAGGGCAGTTAAAAGTGCCAAGTGCAATGGAGTTGTCAAGGAGGATGAGGAATGAAAATTAGCCTATGGATTTGGCAATTAGGATGTCAGTTTTTCTACTAAAACGACTCCCACTGAGGTCACTAATGAAGCCAGAGAAATAGAATGATTTGCCCAAAGTGGCATTGTTAGAAATGAGTCTATCGTTAGAATTCAAGGCTCCCGCCTCCCTGCTAAGTGCCCTATCTCTTTCATTACACATACTTTTAGCCTGCTCCAAAGCACAAAACCTGGCTCCTCATTTTGGAAGACCAGCTTTAGGGTTGTCTGCCGTCAGATGCAAACAACTGCAAACTTTCTTTATCGATAAGATGTCCTAAATAAGTGTCATTTTGTTCCCAGATTAAAGGATCTCCTCAGCAGAGATCCTGTTGCAGAGGGATGGAACCAAGGTGCTTGTGTTGCCTTGTCTGGCTTGCTAATCCCTCACAAGGATACATCTCCAAGCCCTGAAGTGTTTCCTTCATCTCTAATCTGAGGAAACAAAGAGCCTTTCCAGACTCTCCTGAGAAGACGTGAACCTGGCCATGCATCTGTATCCATCACCACAGGATACACAGTCTGGGAAGGTGACATTTTAGCCAGAAATTCTGATTCTGGGTCCACATCAAGCCACTGTGCTTGTTAAAAAAAAAAAAAACAAAAGCAAGTCAGCATTAGCTGCAGGAAAATCCATTTTGTAATTCTTAAAGTTGAGCCCGAACTTCATGTTCTTTTGTGAAAACACAGGTCAGAAAGGCCACAAAGCCAGTGTCAATGGTGTCACAACCACAGTGTATGTAACCTACCTCCTCCCTAGATGTCCATACCCATCACTATCAAGGCTAGAGCATCAGATGCACTGACAGGGGGGGAAAAAAAGACTTTAAAAACCTCTTCATATTTGAGAACAGGAAAGTGAAACACAGAGACACCTCAAGGCTGTGAAATGCTCCGGCAGCCACCTCCTGTCCCAGGCTGACAGGAGGTGAGTCAGCAGATCAGATACATTGCTGGCAGTTGGCAGGACATCCTGATGGATTAGCTATGGGCACTGAATAAAGGGTGTGAGTGTGAAGAGCCTGGGAAGACGACTACTGTTGTGAGTGTTGTTATTTCTTCTCTTCAAACAAACTCTGATGGTGTCTGCCATGTACAGAAGCCACTACAGATCTGGACACATTTTTTTTTTCTTAGTGGACAGGGTAGCCCGTACTTCTGGCTGATACAAAGAAGTAGCTACTATTTTCTCTCTCTCTCTCTCTCTCTCTCTCTCTCTCTCTCTCTCTCTCTCTCTCT
>JADRCH010000076.1:11117412-11128962 GCA_019843965.1 Rhynchomys soricoides | reverse complement strand
TCTCTCTCTCTCTCTCTCTCTCTCTCTCTCTCTCTCTCTCTCTCTCTGAAGAGGGAGCATAAAGAAGGAGATGCAGCCAAAATAAACAGATGGCTGGATCAGGTGGGGGATGCTGTCATGAGGCGCCACACAGGTATCTCAGACCCCAGGCAACCACACAGAGCCATTAAGAGGAGCCAAAACTCAGCAGAGAGTTCTAGAACCCCAGGAAACAGCGTGTGCCCTGCCCGAGGGAGGTCGTGTTGGAATTGTCACTGATCCAATGGAGTAAAGTTTGCACAGGGCAACCCAAAGAGCTAGCGATCCTGGACACCAGGAGGACTGAAAAATAAGAGGAAAAAAGGTAGAAGTGAGAGGAAGGGCTCATTAGCTGAAACAGCATAAATTAAGAGTCCCTCGTGGCTGGGCAGGCAGAGGAGCAGCAGAGAGGGTGCTGTGGCAGCTGATAGTTGGTTTCCACAACCACGTCAGAGCCATTGAGGCTGCTCTTTGGACATTTACTGAGCACAAGTAGATGTCAGAGAACCCACTTCTAGAGATCTCTGGTCCAGTGAATCCCAGTGAACACTGTGAAGTTATTTAGAGGAGAGAAACGTCACAATGGCATGATAAACATGAACCATGTCCTGAAAGATGACTAGGCAGAGCTGCTGGGCAAGGATTACAAGAGTGCTCAAGGTGGATGGCAAAGCTTGGACAGGCATTTACCAGATCAAGACACAAAATTTGTACCATGAGCCTGTTGCTGGGTAACTGGGTGGTTGTAGTTAAGATTCTGGTTGCAAAGCAAAGAAGTTTATTAAAGATGCAAAGCTTAAGGGCACGTAAAGTGCAGCAGATGATTTTACAGAAAAGTGAGAGGCTCTGAGATTACTATTGGGCTCCCTGAAGACTGTAGCTAGGAAATCACTAATGTCCCACATGGCACAAGACTCTCCTCTTCTTGAGACAAGTCTCATTCTGTAACCCAAGGTTGTCTGAAACTTACTGTGTAGTTTAGATTGGCCACAAGCCCATAGCAATCTTCCTGCTTCAGCTACCCAAGTGCTAGAATTATAGGCATGGGGTACCATTCTGGTTCTCATCTTCTTGTTTCTGAATTTCTGGCTTGCTCTGATATCAACTTTAGGACCAATTGTCTATGGCCTTCTGATTCAAGAGCTCCAAGACAACTGGGTGTGCCTCAGCCCATCTCTGTGTTCTGATCCCAAATTCTCAAAACAGATAATTTGATCCCTGTCTATTAGGGCAATGACATCTGATTGGTGGATTGGCGCCTGTAGCTAAAGTGGGGTTATGTACAGAGGTTTCACAAAGTCACTCTTCAAAGTGTGACAGAGTATGGGTAGAAAATGGAGACTGGCATATTTGCTGCTGTGAGCTTACTCCTGTGATAGGAGATCTTCATCATAAATGCTCTGGATGGACTTGCAATGGCTTGGCGCTCCCACTGACACTGGTACAAACATTTAGCTCATCATCAAAAATACTTTGATAAAAAATATCTTATTGTGGATCACTCTTCACAAGAATTTAAACTATATTATTAAGCATTAATACTATAATTATGTTTATTGTTGAAATAGCATAATATCTGGAAAATACATAACTGGATACAGGTTGGCTGTTGAATCAATTGTCACCTTCATTCTCAATTTTCTACAACCATGAGCATCTTGGGAGAAAGACATGCTAGGCGATGCTGTGTTGGCTGACAACTGACAGCATAGCATCTACAGTCTACTGCTCTATAATGATGATCAGAATCCAGAATCCAAATGTTCGCACTGGAGTCATAACCCATGAGCACTGTGGGACAACATCCTTTCTGATTCAAGATAGTACAACAGAAGTTTCAATTTCGACTGGATGGCTTAACCAGTAGACATATATTTCTCCCAGTGCTTGAGAAATGGACTTGCCAGCATGCCTGGTGAGAGCCCACTTTCTGGCTTACACAGGCTAGTTTTCTGATATTGTCACCTCATGGAAAAGAGCAGAAGGAGAGAGTGAGCAAACCCTCTAATGGCTTTTATAAGGCCACTCACCCTGTTCATGAGAATTCCATCCACATGATCAATTTTGTACCTCCTAATATCATCATACTGAGGCTTAGGGTTTTAAGATGCTAGCCTGCAGATTTAGGGTGGAAAAAAAAAACAACACAAGACTATAAGCACACTTGAGTGTGTCAGTTCCAACTCTTTATACAGAAGGTATTCAAGAGCCCCTGCGGAGAACTCATCGCAGTGACAGATAGACGAGGCAGATGATTGTAGATGATTGTTGTCTCAATGGCAAAGAGGCCAATAGAGCCTGAGTGTACCTGGCCCAATCCACAGGGACTACTGCCTGAGCACCAGAGAAGGGGAACTGGAAGCTACTGGAAAAAGCAGGGCAGGGCACAGAATGGAAAGTGAAGGGCTTCTTCCCAACCATGGTGTGGCTCTGAGACATTGAAATCTTCAGTCTGGGCCAGGGCAGGGCAAGTGTCTGACAACAGCTAGGTGATGGATTCAAACAACGTGACAATGCCCAGCAGAGGAGGTGGCAGTACCCAGCATTGGCAGCAGTGATTAGAGAACAGAGAGGCACCTGGGATCAGGATGCAAGCAAGCCTGTGGGGCATTTTTGTAATAAGTGATTAATGACAGGGGTTGGTGGGCTCAACCCATTGTGGATGGGCCTTCTCCAAGATAGTGGTCCTTGGTGTTATAAGAAAGCAACATTCCTTTATGACTTCTGCCTCAGCTCCTGCAACCAGGTTCCTGCCTGTCCTGTCTGAGTTCTTGTCCTGACTGCCTTCGTGATGAACAGTGATATTGATGTGTAAGATAAATAAATTCTTTCATCTCCAGGTTGCTTTGGTCATGGTCTTCCATCATAGCAATGATAACTCTACTAGGAACATAGTGGGAACACAGGACTTATACCTTTGGGATTCATTGACCTACCCACAGGAGTGCTTGAGAAGGGTGAGGCCTGCCTGTAAGTTATTTCACTTACACTGATAACAATTTAGATTGTGGACACTTGGTGACATGTAAAGTGTGGCATCTAGTTCTCTATCTTGACTTATAGTCCAGTGTTAGGGAGTGCTGCCCACCTTACGGACCAAATTCTATTTCCATCCTCAAAATTCATTGTTGTATTCCTAACTCTTTATACTACAAAATGTTGCAGTGATTGGAGATAGCGCCCTTTAAGAGATAATGAAGTTAAAAATGAAACTGTAAGGAAGTACAATGCGACTGATGGAAGAACAAAAAATGGGGCTTGAGGGGATGGCTTTGTTGGTAAAGTCTGCTTTGCAAACACGAGTTCAGTCCCCAGAACTTATGCTAAGAGCTGAGTGTGGAATCAGGGAGCCAGAGACAGGTGCCCTTAGGACTCATTGACCAGCCAACTAGTATGACTGGGATCACTCCAGGCCATTTACAGACCCTGTCTCAAAGAAGGTCAACAACATTTCAAAGAAAGGAAAGCCATCAGAGGTGGTTGTCTCCACACACGTGCACCCCCACACATGCACCCACTCACACAGAGAATGTGAGATGTTCTTCAAGAAGAAAGTCTGAACATGTGAAGAAACAGCAAGGGGATGCTCACCCATGGGCCATGGACCCAGAACACAGAAGCGATCAGTCCTACTGGCACTCCAACCCCAAGTTCAAGGGACAGGATAAACTTCTGCTGCTTGAACCACAGATTAAATTCCACAGCTACCCTTGTGGTATTTTGTTAGGACAATCCTGCCAAAGGAACAGATATCCCAAGACATACCCTCTTAGAAGCACACACAGAGAAGCCTGCCACCAGGGGCAACAAAGTACGCTCCAGCAAGACAATCCAAGAGCACAAGAACATCTGCAGATGGAGAAGCACAATCACAGAAATGTATAGAAACCGCCCAAAGAATGCAGGCGCCCGAGCCACAAATAGACAAAGTGTGAGAAATAAGCCCAGCAAATAGCTCTGAAAGGTTGTGTAGTGGTCGGGGAAAATAATCAAAACTAGGAAAGCAAGAAACTATGAAAAAAAATCAACGGATGATTCAGCTAGAGAAATTATAGGACAAAGTTAAGAAAGTGCGAAAGCATGATAAGGAAATCAAAGGTGAGGCGTGAAAGGAGAGTGCCAGAGAGGGTAAGATAAATGATAAGTCAGGTTCCTAGCACAAAAGCAACAGAGGTCAGTGCAGGAGCCATGGGGTCTCTCAAAGCTGCCAGAGGTAATTTATTGACAGAATATGAAGACATTGCTAAAAATATTAAAAGGCTTCCCCCCCCTTTATATTTTTTACAAAGAAAGGTAGGGACATAAGCCAGAGCAGACATCAATTTCCCAGGAGTGGAAAGAAGACATATTGAAGGAAATCAGGATCGTGTCAGCACAGGTGATCAAGAAATTAGGACATCAGAAAAACTGCCTAAAGTGTAAAGCCAGGTCACAGTCTCTTGAAATGAGGACCCAGAGGCCAGCCAGGGGAAGGGGGGTCTGAGTTTGGAGGGGCAGAAGAGCCCCACAGACAAGCCAGAGTAGGAAGCACTCTCTGTAGTTTTCTTACTTCATTTTGTGGATAAACTTCCATCTCTGGTACAGGGAGAGGATTCAGGGTTTTGTCAGGCATTTGTACCCCAGTACTAACCTGTGGTGATTCTTGACTGGGGAGTCTGTTTAGAAGGTCCCCAGCATGACCCAGGTTTTTCTTTTTCACTTTATTCTTTCAAAAGAAGACTCCAGAGGCAGAATTCTCAGGTTTCAGTTATGACACTGACTCAGTATCCTGTGACTTCAGGATACTGATCTGAAAAACATGCATAGCTCTGTACATGCCCATATCCATGTAAGAGAAGATGACATGGAACTGAGATCTGAGGCAACAAGGGTAGATCTGAGACAAAGTGTACTGGAAAGAGGGAAGCAAGCTTCTGCCATAAGGGAAACCTACCAAAAAATATCTAAACTATACTGTGTTGTCAAACTTTTGCCTCTGGATAGTTTTATCAAGAGCATTTTCTTTTTAAATGATACAAGTTTTTAATTTTCAATTACACACATGAGCGCAAGTGTGTGTGTGTGTGTGTGTGTGTGTGTGTGTGTGTGTGTCCATGCATGAGTAGTGTGCACACATGGGTGCAGGTTCATGCAGAGGCCAGAAGAGGGTGTCAGATCCCCTGGAGCTGGCGTTATAGGCTGTTGTGAGTTGATTAATAATTTCTGGGATGCCAACTCAAGTCATCTGCAAGTGCATTTTACCGCTGAACTATCTCCCTAGCTCCTCAAGAGTATTTTCCAAAGCTGAGAATGTGGTTTTCTCTCCTGTCCCTCCATCTGAGTAGACTGTCAGAAAATGCCAAACAAGCCTGACAAGAGAGAAAACAGAACATGCAACATCACAAAAGAGCGAAGCTGTTCTGAGAGAAACCTGGAAGGATGTTCTATTTCTTTCTGAACATAGGGGCCTCTTTCATCACAGGGATTCTTAGGATGAGGTCACTGCTGGTGGTGACCATGAAGTAACAAGCAGAACTGGCCTTGGGCAAGTTGTCTACCTCTGGCTTCACAGATTCTGTGCAGCAGGGGAGGTAGAAGCTGATGGAGCTTGGAACAGATTCTGTATTAGCACCAGCCCAGCCTGAAACCTGGTTCTTTTCCTTCCCAGACCCAATACTGTGAGTCATGCAACAACAACATCAGAAATACTGGCACACAATGAACTCAGAGCCAAAGCAAAGAGTAACCTCTCCTTCATCCCCCAACATACTTTGAATTCCACTATATAAAATTACAGGGCCTGGGTATGTGGCTCAGTGCATAAGGGCACTCGCTGTGCAAGCATGAAGACCAGAGTTCAAATCCTGAGACCCCATGTGAAAAACAGTCATATCTGTGCATGTCTGTAATGTTATCATGGGGAATAGAGACAAAAAGACCCTGAAGGCTCACAGGCTGGCCAGCCCAACTGAAACACAAGCTTCCTTGTAGTGAGTGACCATCTCAAGAGAATAAGATAGAGCTTTACACAGGAAGGCATACAATATCTCCTCTGACCTCTGCACTTGTGCGCAGGACATAAGCACCTGTACATTCATATGCATGCAATACATACACACACATACACACACACACACACACACACACACCAAAAATTTAATATAAAAAGATAAAAATCACCAATTATCTTGAATCACAGGAAACACTTCTATGGTGATTTTCACAAATGAATAAACAGAAGAAATTATACTTCATTTTGCAGACACTCTTTTAAGAAAATGAACCTTCAGGTGTTCATCAGACAAGTTGATTGCTAAAGGAATTATAAAAGCAGGAAGGACAGGGTTTGAGTATAGGCCTGTGTGTACTGAAAGTCTGCTCACTGGTTGTGATATCTTGGATGTTTGGATTCTCAATTGCCTTATCTCTGAGGGGGCTGGTTGTACTTACTTCCTGTCATAAGAGTAAACTGAGACAGTCCAACTAAGCTGAGCCTTGTAGTCACTCCATGGGGTCTTTCCAAAACCACTGCCTTCCTCCTTTACCTGAAAAGATGATTTTTTTAAAGTACACTTGCTTGTGTCACCCACTTTGACTCTAGTGGTACCAGCTTATTGTTTTGAGAACAGTTTTCCACAATGCTCTTCTCTTAAGAGCACGATGTTTGCAGCATACTCCCCTGGCTTTTCCAGCTTACACAGACAGAGGCAGAGCAGACCTAGAAGCTAGTGGAGAAGAGACAAGGTTCCTGCTTGTGCCAGGCAAGCTGCTGCTGCTGCTGCTGCTGCTGCTGCTCCTCCTCCTCCTCCTCCTCCTCCTCCTCCTCCTCCTCCTCCTCCTCCTTCTCCTCCTCCTCTTCCCCTTCCTTTTTCTTTTATTAAAAATAGATTTGTTTCATGTAATATATTCTGATTATGGTTCCCCTCTCCCAGCTCCTCCAAGCCACTCCCCATTCCCCTTCCCATCCACCCACATCCACACCCTTTCTGTCTATTGTTTCCAAACAAGGCATCTAAAGAATAAAAATGAAATGAAATAAAATAAAACAAAAACAGATCAGATTTTGTCACGAAAATCAGTAGAAAATATACCAAAGGAAAAGCACAAGAAGCACATTTAGATGCAAAAAACACACATGTTCACACAGAAATCCTACAGCAAACTTTTGTGTGTGTATATATATATATATATATATATATATATATATATATGCAAAAAAATGTAAAGTTTAAAAAATCCAACAACATATTATGAGGCAAAGAACCTCCAAAGATGCAATTGCGTTCATTTTTGTATTGGCTATCTACTACTGGGTATGAGGCCTGCCCCTAAGTGTAGATTGTATACCCAATGAGACCCCATTGGGGAAACCAATTCTTTATCTGCAACTGGAAGCAGCTTCTAGGGTTAAGAACTGGGCTTGTGTCCACATAACCTCTCAGAGCTGGGACTCCATCTACTACAGACTCATACAGAACCTGAACGTGCTGCCTCAGTCTCTGTGAGTTTGTACGTGTCCCATGTGTGGCAATAAGAGATGTCCAGCTAGGGCTCTATCTCCCCCATTATTTGGCAAATTCATTTAGATTGCCTACGTAGATGTATATATTTGGGGGCACTTTTACTGCTGTATTATGTTTCCAAATGACTCTCAAATGGCCCTTATTTTAAGTTTCCCATATTCTTTCCCTCGCCTCCCTCTTCTTCCCTTCTGTCGGATCCCCCCTTCTAGTCACGTATACATACCCTTGTCCACCTAAGTCTACTGTATTTCCACTTCCTAGGGAGATCCATCCATCTCTTACTCTATATCCAACCTCTGGGGTGATACAGATTGTAATTCTTCATTTGACTGGAGTTGTTTCTAAGCTTGGTCATAATATAGCCCATTGCATAGCTGCTGTGTGCTACTGGAGACAACAGGATAATACCAGACAAGTCTCCTGGCTTTGTGAAACTTTAATGTGAGTTGTGGAGTCACTCGATCCTGCAGATGCACACTTATATTATTACTTACTGGATGGCTCCAGCTACTAGAGTAGGTGCAAAGTGTTCTGGGAATTTGAAACTCAGAATTTGTACTGGTTAGGAAGCTCAGAAGTTATCTTGATGCAGTGCTGGAGTCTAGGAGATGGCCTGCCAAGGATGAACAGTTGACTGGGAAGGAAAAACATTGGGGAAAGGCAGCAATGGCATTAAATGCCCATGCATGGTGCAGAGACTCTCGTCTTGCACCCCACAGGGCTGGTGACTATGCCAACTACCTCAATGCTCCACTTAGGAGCAATGCAGCCCTGCTGGAGTTTTAGATTGGAACATGATGTGATTGAACTGTTGTTTTGAAACAATTTCTAGTGACAGAAACTAGGAGACAGGCATGTAGACATAGAGGTGGAGTGGCTAATAGCTTGAACGGGCTGTGGGCAGAGGGTAACAGAGATAGCTAAAAAGATCTGAGTATCATGTAGGAGATAAAACTAACAGGACAGTGAAGATGGTGTGCAGGGGCTCAGGACAGGGTGGTCAAGGGAGAAGGTAAGCCTGAAGCAGAAGAAGGGCCTTGGGAGATCCCTAATACTCTGCCTGTGAGGTGGGTAGAAAGTAGAGATTGGGTGGGACCCACTGAGATGGCAAGCACTGACAATGTGGGAGCTGCATGAGTTCTCTTTTGGGCACATTGACCTTGTGAACACCCATGAAAAACACAAACATTGTCAAGGAGCGATTTCATTCCATGGACCTGGAGTTTGGAGAAGTCTGGGCTGGGTGTAATTGAAACCATGGGTATTATTTTTGGATGAGGTCCTTAGAAACACCCAGAGGTGAGGGTCGCATGCAAGTTCTAACTAAGACTGTGTTCCTGGAGGAACCTGCTGAGGGGCTGGCGCGGAGTGGGGAAGCAGCAGCCAAGCAAGGGTGTGCTCTCAGGAAAATCCCAATGAGGGTGTGATCTTCAAGGGGACCCTGGAGACTAAATTATCTCTCATAGCTTCCCCAGCCCAATGCCAAGAAGCCTCTCAAGCACAAGGATATAAAATCTCAAGAATCTTGAGGGTACTTTCTCCCCCACAGGCTCAGGCATGGCTGGATGTTCAACAAGGCACAGCACAGAAACCTCACAGAGAGACTCCAAGGCAAGGGCACACAGTGCTGACACCATGCCACTACTGAGCTGAACATGACTGCTGAGGAAAACAGAGGGAGGTGAGGGGAAAGATGCTCAAGGGCCTGTGGTGAGCCATGAAGATGTGCTGACTGGAACAAAATTTATGACAAAGACCAAGACGGCTGTTTCCTCACTTCTACTCTGCAGGAGTACAGGACACTTATTTCTGTCTCCATTGTAGGTTCAATAAAGGTTTGGGGAGGCCAAGAACCCATCTAATTAATGGGCAGATGGGAGTTCAGCACCCTTCCCTCATCCTTGATCTAATGTTCCTTTTCATGGGACAAAGGATGCTGGTGGGATGGAGTAGAGAAGGCAGGGGATTCAACCTTCTTCCCAGTATCAATAAACCTAGTCAGAGAAACGGTCAGTGCTCACCGACCAGAATCTCACAATGGGGGTGGGGGTTGGGGGTGGGGAGTAGGACGGGAAGAGAAACTTCTACTTTGGAGACCCCACATCAAGCACCCTAGGGTTATGATTTTGTGTGAGTCAGAGGGGTGAGGAGAGAGGTTTGGAATGTTCAAATCGAGACCATGACTTTGCATGCCCAGCAGTCTAGTTGGGCTTTGGAGCCATTTCTCTGCACCCTGGGAGACAAGAGAGGATACAGAGAAGGCACAGGGAAGCACATTTGATAGTCTTTGATGCTCAGAGCACAGTCCCCAGGCATAGACTCAGTGTACCCAGGCTTTGAGTTTATTTTCTTCCCCCAGGGAAGCTGTATTGACTTTGTCCATTAAGCGAGCTTGCTTGATGTCTGCTGACCCAGGTTCTTTCTCCCTCAGGAAAGCCCATGGCCTGAGACCAGCAGAGGTGTGCAAGTTCCCAGGCTTCTCAGGTCCACAGGGACAGAGTCTGGAGGCCTTGGACTCTGAGTTGGGATGCAGGGTCATGCCTGTGGGACACGGAGCATGACCCTCTGTTTGCCAAATCTCCAGCTCAAGAAGCAGTGAAGAAAATTGGAACTAATAATACCTGCCCCCAGAATTGCCTGGGACTAATTAGGAGACGGATAATACACAGTGTGTGCCTAGGATGAAAATGAGTTATGGTCTCGTTATTAATATAGCTGGCTGGATGATTAGTTTACATAAAACAAGGCCACTTCTCAATAAGCCAGAGGTCATTAGGCATCTGCCCAGGGTGACTTAAAGAGAACAGCCTATGCGTGAATTTGCAAAGAATTACCACAGAGTTTGAGGTAGCAAAGCAAGAATGTCCTGCCCTGCTTAGTAAATAAAACACAAGACCCCAATGCGATGCATGTGCTATTTTCCCCTCTTATAGACAATACTTCCCATAGAATTAGACACTAATATTAAAAGTAAAAGGGGGTGGGGAGAGGTGAAACTTAAAACCAATGTAAATTGGAAGCAAACTAGTGTTCATTTCCTGTGGAGGAATTTTATATTTTTAATGGAGTTACTGTGGCTTTTTATTTCTGTGTAAGGTGAAGAGTCAAAGTGTGTACATTTCAGGCTTCCAAGTGTGGTGTGTGTTGTTATAGGAGCAGGCCCTTAAAATCACCAACACGCCCCAGGCGTTGCTCCTGCATAACTAATGTCACCCTGGCAGGGCCAGGGAGAGCCCTTTGACTCCCTTGGAAGTTATATAGGGGTGAGGGGAGTGTCAAGAATGCAGGATTAGGCCCCATAATTGAGCCTGTCATTAGCAAGAGAGGCAGGCTGGCCCTTGTGCCTTCCTAAGCTGGAATTTTTTATGAGATGAAGACAAGACTCCTTTGGTATAAAGCAGGTAGAGAGTATTTCTGTAAGCTGGCAATCTCTCTCTCTCTCTCTCTCTCTCTCTCTCTCTCTCTCTCTGTGTGTGAATTTGTGTGTATGCATGTGTGAGTGTGTATGTGCATGAGTTTGTGTGTGCGTGTGTGTGTGTGTGTGTGTGTGTGTGTGAGACTATACTTGGCTAGCTCTGTAACATTCTCTATATTCTTTATAATAGATCCCAGAAATCTGAAATTATCCTTTAGACTGGAATAAGCTTCACTTCAAACACAAAAATCAGAAAGATCTTTCAAATTGTTGGCCCTTCTTTTACAAGCCAGCTGACCTCACAGAAACTACTCTGACCCCAGCTGCAGCATAAACAGTGTGTGGGTGAGAGGAAGAGCTTTGTCTCTGTAAGTCATAGGTAGACCACAATGCTGCTGCATCCTCCATTCCCATTGGAGGGATGAAGGCGGAGTACCTGGCCAGGACATGATCACTCTGGGTGGGGCAATCTCAATTCTGCAGGCATTCTCATACCCACACCAGCAGTTTTCTAAGTAAAGTTTATTTGCTTATTCATTTAAAGGCAGCTTCACTATGTAGGCAAGCTGGCTTCAAACTCGGTGTTCCTGACTCTGCTTCCCTAATGCTAGGGCA
>JADRCH010000076.1:11068583-11110786 GCA_019843965.1 Rhynchomys soricoides | reverse complement strand
TCTCTCTCTCTCTCTCTCTCTCTCTCTCTCTCTCTCTCTCTCTCTCTCTCTCTCTCACACACACACACACACACACACACACACTGTGGTCCTGTCCATGGGACTTTTCTTTGTCTACTGAATAATATTCAATAAGAGATTATATTTTGAAGTAATATGTTGTATCTGCCGTGAAAGGAAGCCTACATATACATATACAAGGACATTATTTCACCCAGGTTTCGAGACAGGTATTCTTATTTCAGTTTACCATTTACAGGAGAGGAGGTGAGACTCAGAGAGATCAGTCACTTTCCCAAAGTCCCAGCGATGATCAGAGATGAGACAGAATTTGAACCCTAGCCTGCTTGACTCCCAGAGCCATGTTCTTAACTATGTCTATGACACCCTGATATTTACCAAATGCCTGCAACAAGTAAGGTGCTTCTAGTGTGATGTGCAGCTAGATGAACCATCGAGGATGCCTCCAAGGTGACAGTCTTAGTTTCTGTCTTCTGCGACTACAAAAAACGTCAAACATTTCATTAATCAAGATGTGTCCGGAATTAAGACATTGTTTTTGCTGAGAATGGAGAGGAAGAGTGAATTCTGGAAAAGGAAGGGAAATAAGACCTCAGGAGAGTGAATCAGATGAGCACCTTAGGCCCCAAGATTTAGGGAAATGAAATACAAAAGGGCCTCAGGCAAAGACAATGCAGGGAGAGAATTTAGTTTGGCATGGTGGCAACTGTGTGTGTGTGTGTGTGTGTGTGTGTGTGTGTGTGTGTTTAAAGACATAGCCTCAAGTCTGTTATAGTTAAAAGTAGAAGAATAGACCGGTCACATGGAGACAAAGTGCAGGGGGGAATGGAAGGGAGAGCACAGAACAGAAGGTAAAAGATCACAGGAGAGGTAAGAAAGCCCGAGGTAGCACAAAGCCCCAGGGAAAAAAGTGTAGCAGTGGAGAGGTTGTTTAATCAGTGTGGCCTAAGGCAGCCCCACTTAAATAAAGTATGTCAGAGGAAGAGGGATCTTTTGGAAAGGCAAGGGTCACCAGTGGCTTCAGTGACAGCTGTTTGGGGCCAAAGGGACAAAGATGAGAAAGAAATGGGAGGAGCTCAGCTTGCAAGAATATGGAAACAAAGGCCAGGGAGGAAAAGCTAGGAGGGGCAGACACTGGAGAGCTGATTATCCTTGAGGGGTTTGGAGAGGCTGGAAGTTGCTGTCAGGAGGGTGACAGCTAAGAGGAAACTTTAAGGCGACCATAAAGTAGATATTTAGCTGCCTCTCTCAAAACTGGAGTTCACTGTGGCTGTAAACTGTGAACAAATTTGCCCGAGGCTCTACAACTTGGGTCCATCCTGCTTGCTTAGTGCTGACCACAAAGAGACCTGATACAGTCATTAAGGCAGTTGCAAACAGCAGCCTGCAACTGCTACAACCAGCTCCCGGGTTGCCTTTCTTACACAGACAGAATCTGACAGACAGATATGGAAAGGGTTTGCTTTATAGAATCGTCTTCTCCACAGAGAGAGCCCAAGGAACTTTCATCTTACAACAAAGTAGAACTCAGAAGTGACATGGGCTCCAACAGGCTGGGGCTGTCACACGGCCCAGGACACTCAGCCACATAGATCCTCCTTCCCTGGGCCTCAGTTTCCCCTTTGAAGGCAAAACATCCCTTCTTCCACGTGTCCTGTGCAGTCTTTATCTGGACAGTGGCAGGTGGGTCCAAAGGTTCTAGCCTTGCCGTGAACATCCTAGGGAGGGTTGAGGTCAGGGCAGATTGCAATTCCCAGAGACAGACTGCATAATGCAGTTGAGTAATGAAAACCAGCATTTCATAGTCCTGCTTCCATGTAGGCAAGAACAACAAACCATCTTATTTACAAAGAACAGTCATGAGCTGGGCCTGGTAGAATGTGTGTATTCCTAGTTCTTAAAAAGTGAAGGCAGGAGGATAAGGAGTTCAAGGCCAGCTTGGGCCTGCCTGCTTAACAGAAAGGTAGTTGCTGGATTTTAGGGGTCTGGAAGTTTGGGATCAGTGACAATAATATGACAATCAATGTATTCATTTTTTCTTTAAGTATTACTTTATCAGGACATATTGATTAATGTTGCTATTATTATGTCTTTACTAATTTATTAGTTTTCCTCTTACTTATCTGACCACCCACCTATCTGTCTGTCTGTCTGTCTGTCTGTCTGTCTGTCTTGGCTGAAGACCCTTGAGCAAAAGGAGAAGCCCTGGTCCTCACCTTTGAATATACAACTCTGAGCACACAATGTACCAAGATGGTCCATTTTATATGAGCTTTTAGTGCCACATTCAGACTATGGAAGCTGCTACTGGAAAAAACCTTTAGGTAAATATTTGAAATATTTTAAAACTGACATTCTGAATGATATTCTGATGCCACTTCAATAATGTTTTATAAAATTCAAAGGAAAAGTAGAGTTAAGTAAATGTGAACTTTCCCTTTCCTGAGACAGTTAAAGGCCGCGCTATTTGCATATTCTAATGTGGGCTCAAGGTACAAAGCTTCAGAAAAACTGTCCCTAGAAAGCCTAGCCTTCGGCCTTTCATCTGTGTCAGATGCAAGTCAAAGTCTTCTGTGTAGCCATTCCACACAGCCTATGTTTTCTAGAACTGTCTTTGGAAGCACAATTAGAAGGTTTAAAACCCAGAAACACAAGCTCCATCCTATTTACACATTTAAAGTAAAGGTCACTCTCAGAAACTGGGCTTCCCAGATTTCTCCCCCTGAAATCCCTTAAGATATGTAATACCAGCATAAAGGGAATCACAAATCCAGTTTTCAGAAAATGGCATTAAATATAGATTTAAACTTTGACCTTTAGTCCCAAGTGAGAGGACAAAAAATTCTCTTTACAGTGAAGGGCATGTTGCTACTAAGCTTCAATGAGTAGGGAGAACCTGCCTGGTGGTAGCCAGGATTAAGAAGCACCAATCGATTTACCTCCAATGCAGGTGTGCTGCAAATCCGCTGGGTCCAGATGCAGCGCGTGATTGGACCTGGCTCATCTATATTCTAGAGTTTGCAGAGGAAGCTTCTGGGAAACGGGGGTCTCCTTGGCTCCGGGAATTGACGTTTCCACGGCAATATGTGAAATGCATTCAGAGCGAGCAGCAATACAAGATGGAACACGCAGGGTCTCCCACCCCACATTAGGGTCATGAGTAATAGTGGGGAATCCATGGCTAGCAGAGTGACAGATTGGGCAAACAGGGAAATCATGGAGACCCAGAGCATTCATATTTTTACATTCCTTATTACCCTGACCGCTCAGCAGGTGCTGACCAGGTCCCAGGCTGCTGTCCCATGCTGTGACTCATCTCATCTCTCCACTGTTGACAAGTTGATTTTGAGGCCAATGTGGGGGAAGGGTGGTGGACAATGGGCAATGGAGGCTATTGGAGAGAGGGACTGTTGGTTATGTGTGTGTCTGGAAGCAGCAGAAGAAATTTCCCTTGATAGGGGGCTTTGCTAGAATAATCAGATTGGGAAAGACATCCGTAGAAAAGAGCTCTGGACTGGGAGACTATTTTCATGTCCCTAATAGCAAAGTGAGCTCGGGATTAAAAAGCAGCACAATCACATTTGTTTGTCTTTGTCACTAGATAGGGACTTGTCGCACAAGCCTGATCTTGCTGAGTTACAGCCACTGTTACTCTTCTATCCCCAGTGTCCGGCTTCAACAAGATGCTGGGCAAATGTTCCTTGCTTGAATAGATGAAGGATGAAAAGAGTGATTTGCAGAGAGAGAGAGAGAGAGACCCTAGCTCTCACCTAGCCAACCCTTTCACTGTGCAGATGAGGAACTTGAAACCCAGAATGGTGAACTAACTGGACTGTGGTGCAGCTTACTGTCAGTTGCAGAAATAAAAAAAAAAAAAATCATAATAGCTATGATCATGATCACTAACATACCCAAACACTTAGCAATTGCCAGGATTTATGTTACTAGACAGTGCCAGCGCTATGTTAGTTAGGCCTTAGCTCACACTCACTCTTTCTCCCCGGAGTTCAGAAGCTTGCAAACTACATTTCCTAGACCTCCTTGCCAGCTTTGGGTAGGTTCTGCCAATGGAAAGTGCTCACAGAATACTGGCAACTGAGAGCAAAGTTACCATTATTTCAATACTCCACTAATGAATTAATTGTCTTGGTGACAGCATCAACAGCAGGCAACAGGCAGTGATGGTCTGAAAGAAAGAGAAGGGGTGGAGGAGGAGAAGGAAGAAGAGGAAGAACAGGAGGAGGGTGGATAGGTCCAGAGTCATTACACAAGCAGATGGGGTCCTCGTCTTGTCAGGAGAAAATGGAGCATCCCAGGCCTTAGGGGAGAGATAGAACCCAAGAGCTGAGGACCGAGGGACTTGGCACATGAGAGTAGCTGAAAATGCTATCTAGTGTGTGGACAGCCCTCTACAAATGTTGCCTTCAATATAAGGCGATGGGGCCCTGGGAGCCTGAGAAAATGTCAGCCTCAGAAGGAGCAGTTTTGAGAGAGGGCTAACATGAAGTCTCAGGGGAGAGCAGACCTAGGCAGCAGAATGCAGTTAGATATTGGCAAATCAAATTCTATACCCATGAGGTACACCTTGTGTGACTCTCCTGCCGCCCTTGAGCTACCTGGGAGCCTCAGGGCTGTGCAGGAGGAAACTGTCTCAAGAGAATCCAAGGCAGACTTGGTTTCTGCCACATACTTCCCAGCCTTTCTGCATCCCTCCTCCCACTCCACCTATTTCCCCAGCTCCCTGACTTCAACACCAGGCCCTTAATGACTCAACAAGAAGATTCCTGAGACCTGGGTGGAGAAGAGCCCGCTCCTTCTGTTCAGCATCTTTTAGTCTAATCCCAATCTGGTCCTCTAGGCCCCTGCTGTTATAACAAATGGTTCATTTGGTGAACTTGTTTGCATGAAGATATTGATAACTTGTTACAACTTAAAGCCCTTGTCCTTTCTCTTCAGCATGTCATTGCAAGGGATGAGTAACATGGACTCTCAGAGGGCATGGTAGGTTGTATCAGCCAGGAAGGCTTTGGCAGTTACTGAAAGCCATATGGTAGTGGCTTTCTTTCTGTAAAGTTGTAAGTTGTTTATTTCTCTAACAGACACACACACACACACTGCAAATTCTCCTGTCTATCTGTCATACACATAATTTTAAAATGACAACAAAGAGGAAGCAAAAGCCACAGAGGCAGAAGCATCTAGGTTAGGGTGTCTGTACACATCCCGTTGCCCAGAACCAAGCTACAGGGTCAAACCCCAGCTTCAAAGTAGGTTGGAGAAGTAAGTTTCCATTTTATTGGATTTTTAACAGTCCAGCATAGTGACCCTCGCTGCCAAGATGGAGGATGCCCTAGCAAGTGAAAAGAAATGTGTGGGCTGTTGGCAGCAGCAGTGTCTGTCACAAAAGAGCAACACAAAGGACCAGAAAGAACATTTCCTGTCATCCTCTGTTCATAACTAAGAGCAGAAGGAAGGGCAGATGAGGGAAGTGGAGATGCTTTATGAAACAGGAAGAGTTCCCAGGTCTCTGGCTCAGGCACCGACCTTTGCTCAGCTAGAAGCAGAGGGTGGGCTAGTTAGCAAGGAACAAGAGGCTGCCCTTAGCGCTGTTGCCACATTTCTTCCCATTGCAAAAGACTGCTTCCTTCTGGGGCTGTTAGCATGACTTTGAGCTCTGTGTTCAATTCTGGCCAGCACGACCATTAGTGACATCAAGAGCACCCACTCTATCATACAACAGGCACTACTCTCATTGATTTTATTTCCCACTATAATTGTGTGGTTGTTTTCCCAGGTATGGAGTTCAGAGATGGGATCTGAAACAAGAGAAAAAAAATTAATTCATTTTTTAAAAACCCACACACAATTCCCCCTAAGTTTCTAAAAACTTGGAAATGTGTATTTTCATTCTGGAAACGTGGTTTCTACTCTGGCCTGTACAACTTCCTCTGATAAATGCTGTTACATGTGGCTCTCTTATGCAGGGGGGGGCGGTGTCAGGCCTCTGAGCTGCTGTCCCTTTAGTCAAGGACTTCAGTATCAGAGTCCCCTTGTCCTCAGGTGCTAAAGATCAGCCATTTCCTTCAAATGTTCCCAGGGCCTCCACGGGGCTTGGATCATTCCTCCAGAGCCCCTGCTCCTCTGAAGTGGGCCGTAACTGGAAAAACGATGAGAATGGGAATGTGAAGGCAGTCACTGGCTCACGAACAACCTTCCACACTTGAAAAAGTCCTCGGGGTCTCACAGGCAGAAAATCGAGTCCCATAACATCAGTAGACGTCGGGTTCTGGAGGGAGACAACTCGTGTAATTTCCATCTCTTGAAACATTTAAGATGTATCTGATCAAAGGGGGAGAAAATTAACCACAGTGTAGGAAGCTGGCAGGGGGACGGGCAAGATGACCTAATTTGCTTTTTCATTACTAATTTCAGTAGAAGTCTTCCCTGGGAATTCCACCCTGAGATTCTGAGGCAGGAGCCCTCCCTGGGAACCTGAGCAGAAGAGAGTGACATCCAGGAGTCCTATCTCTGAAGCCTCCTTCCTTGCGCCCTTTGGGTTTTACCTGGAAGTAAATTCTCCTCAGATACACCGGGCCCTTTCTTATCTACATAATAACTGCAGAGAAATTTTCCCTTTGGGTTTCAAAGGACGCGAGTTTGGCCTATCAAAGTTGGGACTATGCAATGAATTCATTACTTGCTGAAATAAAAATCAACACAAATATATCTTTGCTTTACGAAGGGGGGAAAAACCACAACCCTACAGCACTTAGTTGTTTTACCAACTCTGGATTCAATTAATTTTTAACATGGGAGTAAAGTCCCTTGTATTTTTTTTTTTCTCCTTTCAAGCCAGACATTTATTTTTAACAAGGGATGAAATCATCTGAGAACAAAACGGGACATCTGTTACTTTATATCTGTTTATTTTAAGTACTTAAATCTGAGTTTGATTTCACACAATTTTGACATTGTTGCTTCATTAATAATCCTTATGTAATTGCGACCTCAGAGTGAGCCCCAAGATTGCAGCATTCACTTCTCGTTAGCGTAGACTGGATAGGAAAGCCAGAGTCATGGGGGAAGTCATTCATGTTCAAAGCTGGCCCACATGCTGATGTGAGCAACAGTGGCAAATCACCTGTGGAAGGCAGCATCATGGACCTCTGCCTTCGGGGCAGAGGGGCCCCGAACAAGGCTGCAAGAGACTGGAGTCTGATGCTAACATCAGCAGCACCATATTTTACAGGGATTCTTGAACGGCCAGAAGAACATAGGATTGCCAATAGAGCACATGCAACTGACACATGTGTGTACATAGGTACCACTTCATCTATCTGGTCAGCCAACCTCCCTCTCTAGGACACTAAGGAGCATCACTGGGAGAGTATAGAGAACTACAGGCAGAGCTATAGGCAGATGGCACTGTGGAAGGGGTGCATAACTTCTAGAGAAGGAGCTTTAGAACCAGTGTGAGCAGAAGAGTTTGGCCTAGTCCTAATGGCTGGGAGCAGAGAGTTAGGGCTCAGAAAGGAAAATTTGCAATAAGGGTGGTGGGAGACAGTGAGATGACTCAGTGGGTAAAGGTGCTGGCGAGTGGATCTGATGGCTTGCTGTCCATCATGGGATCCCGAGGAAGTGGCAGGAGAGAACTGACTCCCACAGGCTGTCCTCTCAGTGTCACAGAAGCACAGAGGCACAAGTGTACCCACACACACATAAGTAAATAAAATAAATAAATGATGCACTCAAATGTTAAAATTAATTTATTTGATTCATTAATAGACAATCCTGATAATGAGCACTATGCTCAGCATGATGTGCATTAATGCCAGGCTATTTCCTTATGAAAGAAAGGGGACAGGGTGGTATGGCTGGGGTTGGCAGATGGGTCTGTCTGAAGAGTAGGAAGGAACTGAAAATGAAAAGGGAGAGAGAGGGATGGTGGGAAGAAGAGGGGACACAGAGACAGAGAGAGACAGAGAGAGAGAGAGCTTGAACTGGAGCAATCATCGTCCTGGAGAGGTGCACTGGAGAGTGTAGAGATCTGTTCCTTCTGTGGAAAAGAAACAGACTAGAAGAAAGGGGAGGAGAGGATGAAGAAAGAGATGAGATGCATCCCTGGACTTGCAGTCCAATGGGTTCCATTTGGACTTAATTGTCTTCACAAGGATGAGAAAAGGGCATAAACAGCTTGGTTTATACTCTATAAACAACCAGGCTGGTTACGAAGGGCATGGATTACAAAAGGGAGCAAGGGTTAAATCAGGGAATGAATTTTGTAGGCTTTAACACAGGTGAGGGCAGCTGCGGGTATGCTGAGTGGCTACTAGAAAAATCCTTCCCAGAAGACTGAGAACGCTAGGGAAGGCCAAGGGAGGTTAGGTCATTCCCACATGCCTCTGGCTCAAGCAACCAGGGAACAGCGGTTCTGTTTACCTGAGTGGGAAAGATGGTTGGGGTGCAGGGAGTCAGACTAAGACAGGGCTGGGGAAAAAGCATTTTATTTAAGACTTTGGCTTTGAGGAATCCATTTGGCAGCTGAATGTCTCAGTCTGGAGTTACTGTCAGAGGTCTGGCGTGGAGACTTCACTTTGGAGTTGTTGACAAGATGTTTTCAGAACTATGACAATGAATGATCTGACCCATTTTTTGAATAAAAGTCATTGAGGGTTGAGCTGGCTAGAGGTTTATCTGGGGAAGGAAGAAAGCAGTCAAGTCTACTTCAGAATTCACCCAGAATATTTTAAAGCAAATTATAGACATGATGATGTTTCTTAAGTGCACAGCTTCAAAAAATAAAAACATCTCCTTATAGGCATTCCCAGGAAATGTCAGTGAAGGTCATCATTTTGTTCCAGGCTGTCACACTGATTATATTTTTATTTTAGTTTTCATAAGACCATGAGTAAGGTCAGCTGGCCAATTCCACCCACCATGACTCAAATCAGGTAAAAGAGACCCAGGGAGCCAAGAATCCAGTCAAGTCTGACTGACTCTGTGCCTCCTCGCCCATAGAGGCTCAGAATGGCCCCGTTGAAGACCTGTACCTGTCCTCAACCTTATTCTCCGTCTTGGCCTGGACCTTGGGTCTTAGAGTGTTGTCCTTCCTCTGAGTTCACAGCCAAGCTCTCCCTAAAGAGAGCAAAGCCCAGGGGGTTTGGCTGTAACCTATGAACCCAATTATTCTAGATTCTGAACAATGAGTCCACTCATTGTGACTGAGTTGCCTGCTGCAGGCAAGAGATAGGGTAGGCAAAAGGCTGTCTCAAGGCGTGTCAAGAGCGTGCCGGTGGAGCCAGTAGTACTAATGAGGAGGACCAGTATGGACCAGTATGGACCAGTGTTTTTCTTCCCATTGTCTCAATGATGCTTTCTTCTCCCAGACTTGCTCTCCAGAAAGAAGCTTGGGGCTCTTCTTCCAAGAGCTCCATACTGAGGAAGAAAACGTTGACTTTCAACTCACAACGAGTTAGGCAGCTGTTTGTCATCCTGGCACAATACCGAAGCAAGCATCTGATAATAAAGGGAAGTCATGGTTTTTGACTCACAGAGATTTCAGTTGCAGAGATTCAGACCCTGCTTGACTGCTTCTATGGGTATGAGTCTGTGATGAGGCTGAACAGTCTGACAGCAGAAGTATCTGGAGAAAGAGATTGCTTGCCCCAGAGTGGCCAGGAAGCAGAAAAAGAGAGAAGGGGGTGAAAGAAATGGCACACCCTTCAAAGCCTTGCCACTAGACACCCACTTCCTCCAATCAGGTGGCAGCTTCTGCAGTTTCCACCACCTCTCAGTAGTGCAATCAATGATGAGCCCATCAATAGGTAATTCACTCATAAGGTTATCGCACTTGCCTCTCAGTGATTGGATCTACCAACTTGGAACCAAGACTTCAACACATAATTTGGGGGGTGGTGGTAATGCTTTATGTCTAAATCATAACAGGTTGTATCCTGATAAATAGTTGATCTTATAGAGGACACATCTTCATATAACTCCATGGTAAGGCTAAGAGGCTTCTGTCATTCAACAGGCTTCTGTTTACTTGACCTATAGTCAAAGGCCCGACTTTGTTGTCTGTCTACTCCTACCCCCACCTGGATCAAGGAAAGAAAAACCCAGGAAGGAAGGTGGGATATGAGAGAAATAAAGGAGACAGTATGTACAGAAAATGCCAGAGCTACCTAGAGGGAGCACCTGGGCTGCTTTGGAAGGCCTCCAGGGTGGCACAGTAAGGCTGCATTACTCCAAAGCCAGGGAACTCAGGGAACCGTGGCTTTTGATCATCCTATCATCCTCTTATTCCAGACTGACTTACAGGTCTGGGGAGGACATTCAGATGCTCTGAAATGCAGCGATAATCAAGAGAAAGAGGGAGTCTTAAATTGAGGACGGAGAGCAATATAGTCAGGTTAATGGAAGCAGTAGCAATATTAAATGAAATTGCTCCACCACTTCTTCCTAAGACGGCACTGGGGAGCCTACTCTTTGCATAAGCAGGGATGGTCCTGGGATTTTGAGGGAGGGCCGAAAGGTGGGAGAATCAGTCATGCAGCAACATTACGGTTCATGGGAGCCCAGTTCACAACCCCTCGGCGCACCTGCTGCATATTTACTCAGGCCCACGCAGGAGCCAGGCAAATTTGGGCAGGATTTCAAGGGAGTCTGGAGCCAGGGGAGCTTGCTTTAGTCCAATTAAATGAAGCAGTATCAGGTGGAAAGTAATTCTGAGTATTCACCATTATAGGGAGTTTTGTGTTTAAGCCCCTCAATGGACCTTCTTTTAATGAAGATCTAAACTGCGGGGTCTAAGATGGGCACAAGGAATTGCTCCAACTCACAGAACTGTATTTCTCCCTAAGGAAGACAGAGGAGAGCCAGCAAAGTTTCCTGAGAGCTATTTCTTTAGCTCCTGGATGTGCTTGCACCCCATTCCCAGGACACATCCATTCATATGTGGAAATGTCCTCTCCGTTCTGAAGAAGGAATGTGGAAACCAAGTCCTGGACACCAAGAACCTGAGCTTCATACTCAGGTGGGTCCAGGGAGCTGAAATCTTTGGGGGCTTTCTCTGTGCTTCTTGCCTTTGTTTCTTCCTTCCCATGTGTTGGCCCTCTGAGGCTAAGGAAGCAGAGGGAGTGGAGATGAGCTAATGCGGATTTGGAGAATCAAGAGTCTTATGTAACTGTCTCAGGGAAAAACAAGTCCACCAACATAGGTAATAAATGAAAGAAGAAGAGGGTGTATTTCACAAGGGCAAACACACAGGGATGAGCTACCTTTTCGCTGTTGGAGAGAGCGGAGAAGTAGCCCCATCACTATGCATGCCATGCACTGAAGACTTGAGTTAAGCTATGCATTGTCTACATCCGGGGTGACAGGCAGAGGGGAAAGGCAAATAATCTTAAAATAGCCTGAGATGGCAGTGCTTGCAGAAATCTGTACAGCAAAACAGATAAGAGATAAAGCACGAATAAACAAAAGGAAAGAAAGCATGCATCATTTAAATAAAATAGACAATAGATCCTTATTTCAGGCCCCAATTCCTCCTTGCCTGACAGCGTACTCTAGGCTGATTTGAGACTGCCATATTGTGAACGAGTCCCAGGATTTCTCAGCAGTAGCCATCATGCTACTGTGGGGGTCATCGACAGAGAAAGTCTCCTGGACCTATGTATGTTTGAACAGTTTTTATTACTGCTCACATAGAACTTGGGGTTGCAGCCTATGACTCATGCCAGGTTTAATCACTCTTCCTCAACAAGTCAATTAAAAAAGCTACATGAATATTTCGGGGAGTGGCATGCAGGGGGACAGGTATTCACTGTGGCCACACATATTTGGAAGAGGGGATAAGGATAACCAGGGACCTCTCCAAGTCTGTCTTCCAGGCCCTGAAATGATGTTGACTTTTAAATAGAGGACCAAAGATATGTGCATCTAAGCTGTGCTGCCCAAGGTGTGGTCTCAGTCACCACCATTCCATCATTTTCCGGGCTTTGGGATCATCCCGCATAGAGACATATGAAATCCTTTTCTAGGAGACAAGTTCGCCCTTAGAAGTCTTCCTTTTTCAACATGAGGGTCCCAGGGAAATTTCTGTATGGGGGGAGGTCTATTGTTTCAGTAGTCTGATAGTTAGACTGAGGGACACAGTGTCTCTCTGGGGTATTTTTATTTCTACCAGGCCAATACCTCTGAAGGGTGCCATGGCTGGCAATCGGGCATTTTGTACCCGGACCCTTTAGAAAACAGTTCACAGCCCAACTGTAGCAATACACATTTATGCTCCCAGCATTTGATACCCTTTGTATCACATGGGGCAGCTAATTTATAAAATGGTATACACATAACTTCTGACATGTTCCTTTTGGAGGTGAGGGACTGCAGCTCACCTTGGGAACAGCCTGTCTCCGAGTGAAAGAGCAGATTCCTGCATTTGAGGAATAGATTTTTCCCAGTGTTGTATATGATAGAAAAGAAAGAAAAACACAATGTAGGCTAAATCTATTCTGTTGTTTTATGTGACCTCTATTTGTGTTAGAAATTCAAGACAGTGAGACAATATTTACTGGTTTTATTCAATAAGTATAAATTATAGTGCACACATCAAACATTTTGAGGATAGGAATAGTATCTTTAAAGTTGAGAATTCCTTTGTTAGTTTTAAGACTATAAATAACAGCAAATTGACATAATTGACATAATTATTGCTAAATAGTATAGATGATTACTAAAACTTAATGTTGTTTTAGTATGGTGTGTGTGTGTGTGTGTGTGTGTGTGTGTGTGTGTGTCAGGGAGAGGGGGATTAATGGCTTACTCTGAGTGTATAAATATGCTAGGGCTCCTGCTTTCTAAGACTTCAGAACTTGTCCTGGGAGGATTAAGGCCAGACTCATGGCCTTCATGTTCTCTGGGCTGGTAGAGTTGTCCCATCTTCATGCACGACAGAGACATAGGTAACTCACCATCCCTTTCTCTATCTCTTCTTGTTCCCTAACCTTCTTATAATGCAATGTTTAATAATCTCTCACAAAGAATTCTGAAAGATTTTCTATGCCCCTTTTCTGCTTTTTGGTTTCTTTCTGACCCTGACTTAATCGTTTAAAATTGTTATGGTTTATACTTGGCTTATCTCATAAAAATTCATGTGTTGGAGGTATGGTCCTGTGCGCTGTTGGGGAGGATACTACGGAGCCTTTAAGAGGCAGGACTTAGAGGTAGATATTTAGGTCATTGAAGCTTCTGTTACCAGAAGAGACTAATGTAGTGGTGGTGGGACCCTGTTTAGTTCCCATCAGGACGAATTGAAACTTGGCCTTCCCTTTCTCTCTTGATATGTAATTTCATCTGCTCCCAACACTTTGATGCCATCTACCATGAAACCCTCACCAGAGGTAAACAAAACCCAGTGTTGTGCTCTTAACCTGGCAACTGTGAATTAAATAAACTCCTTATCGTTGTCTACCACCTTGGGCATTTTATTATAACAGGGGCATACTGACTAAAACAAAGTGGCTGTAAGGGAAAAGTGACTAAGACAGGGAGCCCCTAGAAAGAATGTGGATCAGCAGGAACTAAAGACCCATCCCCCCTCCCTCCAAATTAGAAACTGATCAAAAACAATCGTGTCCAAAGGTCCCTGACTGGAGGGCTGAAAACTATGAATCATGAGCAGGGCATTTATCAGAAGTATTAAAAGAAGACATGTGGGACAGATTTCCAAAGTAGGAAAGCATTATTTCCCTGGAACATATCCAGGGAAAACAGAGCACTGGGAATTTCAGTATTTTGTAAGAAAATGGAACAAACCTTAAGGGATGAGGCTCATGGAGTGTGTGCTCTAGGCAGGATGCTGCTGAGAGGCTAAGAGTTAACACTGCGTGCTCATGAGAAACTGGGCTCACCAAACGAACTCCACCTCAAGGCTTCAGTTTCAGGGACTAGCAAATGAGGTGGCTTCAGACCACTTCATAGATCTTCATTTCAGTGATGGATTTGATGCGAGCCCTGGAACAGGGTTTGTAGCAGTGGGAATCAGAAAGTGACTAAAAGACCCACAAAAATGTGGCAGTGCCCCAAACCCAAACAGGAGGTTTCCAGCAGTGTACCAGAAGTATCTCTTTCTGGCCTGGGTTGTTTTGGTGTTCTGGAAAGAGAACCAAATGTCAGCTTACTGGATAGGGGTATCCTCCTTTAAGACAATTCATGTCGCAGAGACCTGTTAGGAATGGCAAGAGTCTGTGATCAATATGAGCTATGCCCTGCGCACCTAGGCAGCTGGGATGTGAACTTGACTGCGGCTTGATCTGAAGAGACTTCTTTGGAGCCCAGCTGGCAGAGTGTCCCTCATTCCAGACACTAACAGGGAGAACATTCAGAAGAGACTTCCAAGACAAAAAAAAGTCTGGGGAAAGAATTGGAGGTTGTTAAAGCAGACAAAGAGAAGCCTCAGGACAACACAGTGTCTTCTTCATATATCCAAAGGCTCGCTGGCAGGCAAGAAACAGCTGGTGGTTGAACCGTGGCCCTTCCAGACTTATATATTGAAGTCCTGACCTCCCAGCCTCTCAGAATATGACCTTATTTGGAAATAGAGTCATTGTAAATATAATCAGGAAGATGAAATCATACTAAAGTAGGGTGGACCACTAACACAATGTGACTTGTCCTTGGAAAAAGAAGAAGGCTAGAGACAGCAAGCACATAGGAAGAGCCCAAGGAAGATGTAAATGAGTATCTATGACCAAGGCAAACCATCGATTGCTAGGGAACCATCAGAAGCCAAGGCAATAGAGGGATGGAACAGTTCTCCCTCACAGCTCACCAGCCCTTTAATTTCTACACTCCAGAACTGCAAGACATAAATTTCCCATTGTTTATAAAGCCCAGACTGTGGTACTTGCTTATGGGGTTTTAGTCAACTAATGCTGGAACTAAAGTCAGTCTACTAGGGTTTGGATTCCCAGGCTGGGTGTGCTGTGGGCAGCTTCCACAGAAGGCAGCATGAAGACCTTTGTGACAGCTCAGACATGAGGGCTATGCTACCTTTCCATACGGTGTGCTTTCTAGACTTAAGGATGTATAAAGGTGATCAGCCACCTACTTCCTGGGGAGGTCCAGGGAAATCTCCACCTTGAGAAGCAGGTGGAGGGTGGAGACCCTGAGATTTCCTCTAACTAGAAAAAAATACGAATACCAATATGAAGCCTAAAACTTTGAATTGGGGTTGGTCAGTTCTTGAAAAGAACAAACTCACAAGAACACATAAGAGTTTCAGGCTAGCCTGGTCTAGAGAACAAGTTCCAGGACAGCCTGGGCTACACAGAGAAAACCCTGTCTCAATAGGAAGGAAGGGAGGGAGAGAGGGAGAAAAAAAGAGGGAGAGGGAGAAAGAGAGAGAGAGAGAGAGAGAGAGAGAGACTTAGAATCCATAACATAATGACCTTTCCCATACATTAAAGTTATGGTTCTAGTATATTGTATTACTCCGTTTCCTTCATTGTGACCAATCTCCCAAGAAAACTTAAGAGAGGACAAAATTCATTTGAGTTCACCACTTGAGAGGGTTTAGTCTTTAGTCCTTGGGCTAGGTGGCTCTGGGCCTGAGTTGGCACAGTGTTTCCCAGTGGAGGGACTCCATTGCAGAGGTCACCCACAGTACCTGGGAAGAAAGTAGAGACAAGAAGAGGCAGAGGTCCTGATCTTCAAAGGCACACCAACAATGCCTAACTTCCTTCCAATAGGCCACACCTCTTAGAAGTTGTAACACCTCACAGAACTGCTGCAAGCCAGTAACCAGGCCTTCAACATATAGATAGCCTTTGGGGACATTCCTGGTCCAAAGTAGGGCACATTCCTAAGTTAAGTAATAGCTTGTGACTCCATCCCCTACACACTCAAGGGGAAGAAAGAGTTTTAGTCTTTTAATGGGAAGCCAGCTCGTTTGAAGGGAGTACAGGCTCAAAGCTTGAGACTTTGGTCTTGAATTAAACTCTGTCAGTCTTGATTCACACATCTGTAAATTATGTAAAAGCCTGAGACTTTGGTCTTTATTCACACATCTGCTGCACCTACTCCTTCAAGTCAGGGAGCTGGCCCCATGGGACTGGACTGGGTAGGAGTGTTGGCAAAGCTGTGCCTTCCCATCACATCCTTCTAGCTTTGGGATGGTGATTTTAGGTGCCCACTCTGCCCTTCAGTGCTCTTCAGTACCTGAAGAAGCAAAGGGCAATTTATCTGGACAGAACCAGTCAAACTGAGGAATAATGCATGAAATGAAGGTAGTTGAGGCTTTAAGGGAAGGAAAAACTTGTGTTCAGCGGAATCTTCTAGGTAATGAAGCAGTCTCTAAGGAAAGTCAAAGAAGCTGGTCACAGAAAGAAACAGAAATGGCATCTGCTTTGCTCACTGCAAGGTGAGCTCTTAGAAATGTTAACCCCTCTTACTGCAAACTTCTCTTTCCTCTTAGTTTTATCCTTTTCCCAAGGCTGCTCCCTGCTCTTTCCTCTGAAAGTCTGCCCTGATCCTGGTGTGGTTTAAATTGGCCCACGTTTTACACATCTGGTAACAGAGTAACGTCTTTAAAAGATGGCATCCGCCATCTTCTTCACCAGATCCCCCTCAGTGCCTTCCAGTCACCCTGTTCCTGGCTTCCACCATGGGGCATGACTCCTCCACGTGGTGTCAGCCTCCTCATTAGGCATGCTCTGAAGCTGGCTGGTGTCAGAGCTGGCCAGTGCATCAAAATGCAGGGCATGCCTTAGGCTCCCGGGAAGCTGCTGCATTCAGCATGAAATATGAAGGCAGCAACCAACCCAGGGGAGACCCAGGGTGGGTTTAGTGGGATAGCAGCAAAGGTGGCTTCTGGGGTGGGGGTTCTGTGGTGCTGAGAGATAAAATGGGCCCCTACCACATATTTTAGAGGCATCTTTCTGTGGGGGAGAGGGAAGCAGGGAGGGGCATCTGGCTTGTGTATTCCTCTCTGCTGGGCAGCTTCTGACACTTGCTCCTAGGATGCATTCTTTCTGCATATGCTCACAAGCTATCTGTGATTATGGTGATGTGCCCTTTTGAGATAGGCAGCGAACTCCCTCTCCCGCTGTGCTCATCACTGATGCTTGAGTTTCTCTTTGGGGACAACCTGAAATCACAGGACCTGTCCATGTGGATTTCAAAGTACCTGACAGTAAGAAGCATAATAAAAAGTAATGATTGTCCAGCAAGCCCTGGGGATGCTTGCTGTACACCACCTTGGGCCTGTAGAGGTTAAGCATGCTTAATAAGAGTTGGCCCCAGATGGCCCAGAGCCTGTCCTCATCGCTCTAGAATCTCCTTGGTTTTGTTCAAGGCTCTGCAAAGATATCATAAGGTAAGGGGAAATTTTCATTCTCTTCATAATCACAACAAACCTACTGTGTGTCTTGGACAGACTTGGGGGTGTTCTGTGTGTCTCTTGGTGTGATTACGCAGTCTTGTAGGAGGAGTTATTTGCAGATCTCTACCTACAAAGCAAAGCTAAAGCAATATTTGTCTTTATATGGCCAAAGTATTTGGCAGATAGCAAGTACTGGAAAATACCGAATAAATTATATTTGCCAAGAGTTCCTTATCAACCCACATATCCAAGTCATTAAGAAGCAAGGATACTGGTCTCTCCAAATACAGAATTTTAGAAAAGCCCCCCTTTCTCAAGTCTATACACATATGGACTTTCTTTTCACCTTAAAAAGACCTCTTGGGTTATGACCTCCAAGGTCTCCTTAGAATTCATTGACAACTCAATAGCAACTACACACTTGTGACTTCTGGAACCCTTCTGAAGCTGGGATGAGAAGGGCAGATGCCAAGAGCTACAGGTCCTGCTCACCTCTGCCCATGATGAAGTTGGCCTGCGTGCCTTGTGTGTCAGATAGATGAGAGGGTTTCTTTAGTGAACTCTACATTGTCTCCCTGAGGTCAGATTTGTTGACAAGTACTGTCTGCTACATGTTTTCAGAGACTCCTTCTTGGGGCGGTGGGTCATCCTGTTGTACTGCTGGTTGGGTATGCTTATCTTACATGAGGGAACCTGCAGTAAATAGAATTCTATTTTGTGGATTTATAATAATTGGGCAAATGCTGGCTTCTTTGTGAACCAAGAGGAGGCTACACTTCTGTGTGGTTCTTCATACAGCAGGACTCAACTAAAATGTTGACATTTCACAAAGCCCTAAGCTCCAGGGACCAGGGTAACACCTGCCTTGTTCACCACTGTATCCAATGGCTTGAACACTTCTTAGTCCAGAGTAGGTGCAGATTGACTACTGCAAAGGAATTTGTAACACTTGTCCCTAAAATCAGTTACAAGTCCAGGGTGGCACCTCAGATGCTGAGACCAATTGTCTCTCTGCTGACTCCTAAGTCAAAGTTGGGAAGTTTATCAGAAAAAGAACATATAAACACAGAGAGAGAGAGAGAGAGAGAGAGAGAGAGAGAGAGAGAGAGAGAAGGGCTAACCCTAACAATATAATCTGATTTTTGTGTATTTAGCCTCAGCTCAAGAACTAAACAAAAATGTCTAGACTATATGAACCAATCCATTCCTTATTTATTTATTTACTTAAGTTACTATAGAAGTGAGGTGTCCATCACTTAAAACTGAAAATGGTCTGACTGGTATACTTGTTTCTTACAATCCTATCTACCCTTAAGGCTCTTTTTTACATGATGCTAATAGCTGTTGTTTTCTTTACATTTAATGCAAGTGAATCTTCTAAATGTCTCTTTTCACAGAAGGGTCTTCTTACCCATGCCTCCTCCTTGCTCTAGGCAGAGCTGCATTTAAGCCACATACTAAAGGCAGATGTATTGTTCCCACTCACAGACCTACAGAGAAGGAACTCTTTAAATTCCTGAGTGCCATAGTTCTCACTGGTGGTAGATCTTACAACTGTAGGATGCACTATGCTGTGCCCATAGCCCACATTCCTGTTATAGTAGACCTGGTGAGGATCCATGGCTGTGACTTAGCTCTATTGGCCAGCTCTCAACTGTAGGTAGCTTGTTTTATAAGAATGGAGCTGGACATCCAGAAGGACTAGTGAATAGTGAACAAGAGAGGGGAAAAGCAAAGATTCTGCAGACATAGTGCCCATGGCTTTGCACACCCCTGGGTGAAAGGTCCAGACTCTAAGGCTGAGAATAGTTCACATGTCACTTGCCCAGCAGTTGAGATATTTAAGTGACAGAGTGGGTCTTTATAAGTGAGTGCATGTGAGTTTTCTCCTACTGAGTTGCCTCTTGGGGCCATATTCTGATTTGCTTTGTGTGGTCTAGACCACTTACCAGCACATCCACCACACAGTAACTTCAAAGGTGACAGCACCATGTTTGTCGCCATTTTGTACTAACATGAGGAGGGACTGTTATAGGTCACCCCCTTCCACTTGGTGAGAAAATTGCTTGACATAGAGGTACATACAAGGAAAGTTTGGAGTCCAGTGTCCTTCCTCTGCAGCCCACCCAGTCTCTGGGGCTAGAGCATGGCTGGGAAAGGCATTGTGTTCCCAAATAAGCAGGATGTCTCTGGCTGGGTGACAGCTATTGACCCACCTCATTTTTGTTCTGCAGGTGTTGGAAAAAGAATGCAACCATCTCTAACCCTCAACAGGGAAGGGTGGAAAATGCTGCACTGTGCATGCATGAGGGTGTACATGTGTTTATGTGTGGTCCTTGGAGTAAGGGCTGGGAAGGGACCAGCCTGCAAAACAATATTAAGAAACTGAAACATTTTCCACTGAGAAACAGAATTACTGCCCCGTGGAATTCTTACCAAGCGTGAGAAGTGAGTAGTAACCCCCCCCCCCCCTTTTCATTAGTTAAACAAAGAGGTCTATTTTTCAAATGAAAACTTTCAGCATGGAAAACAATGGAATTCCCAGGGCTTTGTTAGAAGCAAGATTCTCAGTGCTCCAATAAACATGTTCTTGTGGATGTTCAGCTGCAGAGGGCAGTGGTGATACCCTGATTAAATGCTAGAACAGACCTGGCCAAATGGGTGACAAAGGACTTAGCTTCAGACTTCTCAGAACAATCCTAGGTAGAAAGGCCAACAGAGAGAATGATCCATGACCTGAGAAGAGTTTAATGCTTCTGGGGGGGGGGGGGAGAGAGAGAGAGAGCATTAAATGATCCCCTTTCTTTCTCCAAGGCAAGCATCGCCTTCTGGTTAGAAAATAACCTGTAAACTTTAAGCACTGCCTGATTCAGTAGAGTATGTGCCAGCTTGCTGAACTCCTGGCCTTCAAAGTTCTTCCAAACAAAAACCATCTTCTCATCAGAGCCATGGGATAATGCTGTGATTTCTCCTAAGGTGTCATCCCTGGGCACTTGCACCCATAAGAGAGCCCAAAAGCTCGGAAGCACAGACCACATTAAGCACAAGAAGAAGGAAAACCAAAGTGTGGGTGTTTCTGTCCTTCTTAAAGGGAGAACAAAATACTCATTGGGAGCAAATACAGAGACAAAGTGTGGAGCAGAGACTGAAGGAAAGGTCATCCAGAGACTGCCCCACCCGGGGATCCATCCCATATACAGTCACCAAACCCAGATGCTATTATGGATGCCAAGAAGTGCTTGCTGACAGGAGCCTGATACAGCTGTCTCCTGAGAGGCCCTGCCAGAGCCTGACAAATACGGATGCTGATACTCACAGTCAACCATTGGTCTGAGCGCTGGGTCTCCAATGGAGGAGTTAGAAAAAGGACTGAAGGAGCTGAAGTGGTTTGCAACCCCATAGGAAGAACAACAATATCAACCAACCGGAGCTCCCAAACACTAAAACACCAACCAAGGAGTACACACGGAGGGACCCATGGCTCCAGCTGCATATGTAGCAGAGAATGGCCTTGTCTAGCATTAGAGGCCCATGGTCCTGTGAAGGCTCGATGCCCCAGTGTAGGGGAATTTGAGGGCAGGGAGGTGGGAGTAGGTGGGTGGGTGGGAGCACACCCTCATAGAAGCAGGGGAAGGGGGGATGGGATAGTGGGTTTCTGGGGAGGAAATCAGAGAAGGGGATAACATTTGAAATGTAAATAAAGAAAATACCCAATTAAGAGAGAGAGAGAGAGAGAGAGAGAGAGAGAGAGAGAGAGAAAGTAAGAAAGAAAGGAAGAAAGAAAAGTAGGTGAAGGTACATTCTAACTCCATCACTTACAAGTATGTTCTAGGCTTTCTCTGGGCCTCTCCTTGCCCAATTGCAGATGGGAAGAGTAGTGCTACTTACAGCGCAGGGTTCACATGAAGATTAAATGTAACAATGCTTACTTACAAAGATCTCAGTGCCCTTTCTAAAGAGAGGAAGAGCTTGATTGAATTGTGGCCATTGTTATCAAGTTAAAGGGACCTGGCATATGTTCACAAGCCAAAACATTTTAAATTAATAAATATCATTCTTTGAGGTTTCCACTTTCTCCATCTTGCTTGCAGAGAGCATGTTGTTTAAAAAAATAAGAAGCAGGGCACAAAATAGGAGCTCTTCGGCCGGAGCTTCCTTCTCTAATCAGTCTGTGAATGTTTCGGGGAGTGCTCTATTTAACTTGGCTGGCCCCTAGTTTTGCCGTGAGTAATATGCTGGGCTTAATTTCAAACTCCACACAGCCAAGATCACTGGATACTTGAGCTTCCCCAAGCTGAGTTGATACAGCTGCTCTGCCCCTGGTCACTGGTGAGCTGTCCCTGAGGATCCCAAAGAGTCTTAACATAAACAGGTCAATGTGCATGGGCCATGGTAACAGTAAAGGACATGGATCCTACAGAGGAACAACCATGGGAGGCAGGACTGGGAGACCTGGGGAACTCAAAAGGGGGAATCAGGAAGAACTGAGACTGAGAGAAGATGCCAGACAATGTGGAAAGGGGGGCCTCCATGGGGATTGAGGAGATCAGTGTTGCCTGAAGCATCCTGTAGTCAGGGAGTGCAAAAGGTGAGAAGACAAGTCCAGTTTATAATGCTACCACAATAATAAACTAAAGGGATTACTGCTTTGCAAGTGATGATTTCTGACACCAATTAGATGAGACAATGGATACTTGCCTTTCAAAGCACTGAGTATGGCTTTCTTTTAAACATGGGCTCCATTACAAATAAAACTGTAAAAACCAATTCAACTTAGACATCCCCTCCCTCCCCGGGAACTTAGCTCTGGTATGAAACAAGGCTTGTCTAAGGCCATTGAGAACATAGTCTGTAGAATGATGACAACATTCGTGAGCAAATGGAGCAGGTTAATTTGAGGCCAATGTAACCTCAGTGACAGGCGGGTTGGCTCACAGGTCCAGGAGGCTAATGACTATGGAGTGCTTACTTTCCAGCTAGGAAATGTCTCTCTGGCTTCTGAGGTAGCAACACTCTTACCTTAAAAGGTTTGGATTGATGATCTGGGCCTAATAAAAGTGGATTCTCCAGTCTGTTGGGAACAACAATCATTTCAAAAGTGAAAGATAATGAAGATGTTCTAGAAGCAGTATGATTATGAATATACATTATAAATGATAATTACAGTTCACCATTTCGGCCTTCAGAGTCTCCCAACACTACAAACTAGTACTGACGATTCATCTTCTCTGTTCCCCTTTGAAGGAAAATTAGTTTCAAACTATAGATTTTCCCCTTTGGTCTGATTTGTGGTCAATTCTGCTTTCTGATTGAATTCTCCATCTCCTAAACATAAGCATATCATGGGGATTGAGGTTTGGGAATGATCTGAAGTCAGGGAGTTTCTGAATATACTTGGCACCTGAATTATAGGTGGCTGGGCAGCTCACTTGCTCATCTCAATACTATGCAAGCGCTGAAGCATACAACATTGTCACAGAAATAAGGATCAAATATAACAAAGCAACTCTACTTCAGAAATGCAAGGTTGGTTTAACATAGAAATCAGTCAATAAAATTCATCAGAGTAACAGAATAAAAAAGCATAACCATCTTAAAATATAAATAAAGAAAATATTTGATAAAACAGTATATCTTCATAATTAAAAATCAATTGTATAATTGTGACAATATTAGAAAAGAATACTTCAAATTTGATATCATTTTAATAGTATTTTAAAATTAAATAACTCAGTATAAATAAATTTAGCAAGATTTATGCACCTAATATCTGAAAATGCAAACCTTACAGAGAATGTGTTTTTCCAAGATTTAAGCAATTTATCACATAAGTTGGATTGAAAAAAAAATATATTGTAAAAACATTACTGATTTTCAAATTGATCTATTGCTTCAGTGTAATACCCATGAAAATTCTAGCATGTTCTTCTCCTCCCTCTCTCTGTATCTCCCTCTTCACTCTGTTTCTTCTTTCCTTTTTTTAATTTGTGAAAATTAGCAAGCTAATTCTAAATTTTATATGGAATTGCAAAAGATAAAACAGTCTAGATAAAAGCTAAGAAGAAGAAAGCAGAAAGTTCAAAGTTCTTATGGCAATGCAGAAGTGGTAGAGTCAGAGACACCTGGACCCATGGAGCAGACCTGAAAGTCCAAAAGCAGAACTACGGATGGAGTATCTGATGTGCAAGGGCTCACTCAAGATGATGTACAAAGAGTGGTCTCCTAAAGAAATGGCTTGGTTATTTGGATTCCTCAAAAAAAAAAAAAAAATTTAACTAATTCGTGCCTATCCTATTTTTGGCCTAATGGGAAAAGTCTAACAATAAAGCTTGTAAAATATGAAATAGAAAAATAGCTTCATGACATCGGGGTAGGTTGTTCTAAATAAGATGTGAAACTCATCAACCACAAGATGAAAGAAATTAGTCTTCTTGAAATTATGGATTTCTCATGAAAAAAGAAAAAAAATAACCACATGACTTAAAAACTTAAAGTAGGTGGGAGCTACACTTATCTGTGATTATGAATAAGTATTTAGAATTCAGTTAGAGATTATACTTGTTTAGGAAACTCACAGTAATAGGTTCTCTTCTAGGTTCCATGGCTTCTCCAGCCATGAGTAGTTGGATAGGTTCATAGTGCCAGGGTATGACTGCCATTACTGCACCTTTGGGGATATCCTGCCTTACTGGTCATTGTTGTGGTTCATAGACATGGCTGCTGGGCAGAGTTAGTAATTCCTCTTCTTCCTTGGCAGTTTGCAGAATATTTTCAATTCTATGCAAGGTAGTCCTTAGTAAGGAGATCTCCAGTTCACATCCAGATCAGTTCTCCCAAGCCTTCTATTCTAAATGTCTGGTGTATTTAGCAATAATCTGACATTCTTTTTCTGTAAAACAATAAAGCAATGGCAATAACTTACATTGTTTTAGGAAGTCTCTTGCACTCCACTGACCAACAACTAGAAAGGAGGCTTCCCATGCCTGGCGCTGGGGGTTTTGTTAGATAGATCTATAGTTTGGGGGAAGCATTGTCACACCTACTAGTATAACTTTAACTAATATGTATATACAATATCTATGAAAATATATATGTAGTTTTAAGTAACCATAAAATAATTCATAAGGGCTTTTTCAAGCATCCTTAGTGTTATTTATCCCCTCCCCATCTCTTTGTCCCCCCCCCCCCCGCAGGCAAGACCCCCCTACCTATTTTCCCATTTCTCTTTCATAGCAGCTGTGTCCTGCTATCACCCTCTCTGATTCTCCTGTATCTCCCCACACCACCTGTGCTATAACCGGTTTTTACTTTCTTGCTATCTACTACATTCACATATGCACACATTCACACACGAACACATGCGCAAATGCACACATGCACACATGTACTTGCATGCACACACAACACCCATTTGTAAGTATGCAAATACCTCTTATAGCTGGAATATCTACATTTTTCTTATATAAAGCAACAATAGATAATACATTAATAATGGACAAAATAATTGAATAATCTCTTCAAAAGATAAAATACCTCTATTTATTTAAAAAAAAACATTGCAAACTCAGCAGTCAAGCCACTTGCTTTAAATCGGAGGTAAACTGACAACACTGAGGATGTGAACCAGCAGGGATGTCACACTGTGAGCATGAAGGTTGCCAGGTATATCAGCTTTTAAGAAAAGGATCTGCAGCATCTACTAAATTTGACATATGTACACCATATGACTCAACCATTCCCCTAGGCACAGACCCACAGAAATGTATACAGACACCAAGAGATATGTGCAGGAATGTTCATAACAATGCCATCTCTACTAGCAGAGGCCTGAAGCCTATTAGTACTACAGTTATATAAACTATGTGTAGACACACTGAGTATTCTAGATCACTGAGAATAAACAAACTTCCTCCTGCTGCTTAACATGGTTACAAACCATAAATGGAACATCAAATAAATGGAGGGGATGGTAAAAGATACTGTATGGCTGTGCGTGCCCTTCCAAAACAGGGGCTACGGGTCCATGATGTCAGATGACTGGAGAGGGGCATCTGCTGGAGAACAGGAGTGACAGGAGCTAAGGGGCACAGGTGCTATCTCATGTCATGGCCACATCAGAATGGTAGAGACATGGGTGGGCTCACACCAAACTATGAACTAGGAAACTGTACCCAAGTTAAATTTAAAAGTGTGAAGCTCCCAAATCTTTACTAGTAAAGCCCTTGGGCTCGAGAGCCTGCGCAAGTTCCCCTGGGATGCACTTTCAGTTTCCCAGGGTGCTTTGTCTTGGTGGTGCTGAGGCTGGCTGGGCTTAGTTTCATCTGTTGCCATGGCTCCTCCCCTCTCTTTTTCTACCTCTGCTTTTATTCTGAGCATGACATATTGGTCCCTACCCTTCCTCTGGTTGCTTTTCCCCTAAGGTTCATCTCTCCTCTCCATGTCCATTTCAGCATTTCACTGAAAAGTCTCTCACATTAAGCTAGTTCTTTTCTTTTTTTCTGAAAATAATTTGTTTAATGGCCTGATTGAATTTTATTGCTTATTTTTCACTCACTCCCTTTGTTTAACTTATTGCTGTATAATAAAATTTCCATTATGATGAATAATTTCATCATTACTGTTAGATGGTTTAGTTTGCCATCTTTATTTCCCACCCCAACTGACAAGTTAAGAGAAAAAACAACAACAAAAAACAAAAACCAATCCCTCCCCTGCCTTTCTGCTGCATGTAGTGAGGGTGCGGCTGGTGAGTGGGAGCCCTTTCTTGTTCTTTGCCCTCCAGCTTGAGTGAAGAACCAGATGATCTAACATTCAGTGGAAGGGAGAAGAGAATTCAAACATGATTACTAAACTACACGCTTCCCACTTGCCCAAAGTGGTTAAACAGACTGCTTTCCTTGAAGATTTAGCAAAGAAGCCATCTGACCTGTGTCTGCCTATGGAACCATTTGGCCTTGCTTTTAGTTGCTTATTTTTAAAAAATAAATCCTCTCATCCTCAACTGGAGATGTTGAAGAAACCAGAGAGTTGGTACATTTTTTTAAAATCCATACGAGGGTTTTGGCCAGGAGTTTTTCAAACACTGGAATAAATTTTTAATTTGGACTTTGATATCCAGACAAGCCTAGCTCATGCTCTCTTGGGTCTCCTTCCCAAAGACCAGACATCAAACAGACACTGCTCACTGTCTTAGCCGAAGCGGCAGAAAGGCACACAGCAGCCCGGTCAACAGAAACTGTTTCACATCCTGCCTGCCTGGGCTGGACCCTGCTTGCTATCTCAAGCTCACCAAGGTGTCCACTCTGTGGACCCAAAGCAGAGTTCTTTCACCAAGAATGAATGATGCAGACCATGGTGCAGACAGTGCTAGAGAACACTGAAAGTCCACCTGGGGACCCTGTCTGTAGCATTCTCACAAAACACAGCATAGAATCACAAAGAGGAAAGAGCAAACACATGCTATGTCATTCAACTGACTTTGGTTTTCTTTCTTTGTTTTTTTCTTCACTTCTAACACTGGCCATCACAATTTGGGTTGTAGAAGACATCCATATACTTATTTTAAATGAGACCCCTCCAACTATAATTAACTTTCTGAAATTCAACTGGAAAAATGGAGAGCAGAAAAGAGGAAAAAAAAGAGAAAAGGATGCGCTGTGATGGGAACAGACATGGCCCATTTCCTGTCAGAGTCCTAGATGGGAGAGTGTGAGGGACTGAAACTCAGTGCCTAGCATCCCCCAGAAAAGTGACCACCCCAGGGCAGTTACAGTCATTTCCTGTTAACTGTCACCTGAAATAGCCAGTTGTTGAAATAGCATCAGATGTCATTTGGGGACTGTCTAGCATATTTGTGTTTCATAACGAGATACAAATGACTTTACAGAAGTACTGACACGGTCCTCAGAAGAAATCATTTCTATTCTTATCATTTCAAGTCACTTAATGTAATTGCCCTAAGACAGATAGGGGGAGTTGACTATTGGTCGCCCAAGGTCTAGGACAAGTCCCCAGGTTACTTATGAGAATTCATTGTAGTTCTGACTTAATTTGTGGCTCTTCTCTAAGGCAGAGGGGAAACTACCCACTACATCCCAGGAGAGTCTATAAGGGAAAAGGTAACTAGTATACTTATGAAGTCTCCCCAGAATTCTCTACCTTCATAATGTTGCCTTGACTCTAAAGTGGCCTCTTGCAAACCCAGGTGCTAATGTGTGCTGCTGATCTTGGTCTCATCTGGCTTTTACACAAATCAAACAGTTGGTCAAAACTGCTATGGTTCTAATATTTGTGTGCCTTCACGACTCCTTACCCTTGCCTGTGGCCCATGTAAGTCTCCATACGTTGGAATCTTCAGGCCATCACCTTATCAAATTTTAGTGTGACCTAGTCTTCCATCATGTTCATGCTGGTGGGTATTCATCTGCAATTACAAGATCAGTAAGGCATTCATTCAAAGATCTTTGCTGAAGGACCCCAGTCCTGCTGGTTTTCTCATGCTATGTATCCCTTCTTCCCAGGGCTATATTATCTGGACTATATCCCTGGGTTGTATTATCTGGACTATATCCTCACCGTATCTTAACCTTTGTCCATCCATCTGCCAATACATTTTCAATACTCACTACCAGGACCCACATCCTGGGATGAGAATCTGGCTCTTAGTCACAGCCCTGCCCCACCTGTGGTCAAGAGTTACACACCCTGGCTCAAGCATCTGCTTTCAAACTCCATAGAGAACTGGCTTTGGCCAGATAGGCAGAACACTTACCCATTGGCTGCTGCCCCAGAGCCCCAATTCTTGACCATTTCTGGAGATACAATTTCAGGCTGGATAGAAGGGAAGTGCATGCTTCCTTCCTCAAACAGTATATGAGGATTAAATAGAGAACCTCACAGATACTCATCCCATTGTTGGCTAAAGAAGAAAAGAAGTAAATAACGAAGATGGAGGCAAGGAGGGAGAGAAGGTCTCAGGTGAGGACAATATACCAGCACTCAGGACCATGGACGTGAGGCTGAGAGGACAATGACTGTGCCTCATTTCCCTTTTAGGCAAGAGGCCAGATTGACTGTGGCCAGCTAGGCCTGTGGAGAAGGAAACCTTGGACACTGGCCTGCTGCTTAGACCTCACTCCTAGTGGGTGACGAAAATGAGGTAGTTATTTGTTTTATAGAAATGGCCTCCACGAGGCTCCAAACACTGAGCAGCAGTCTGCAAGGCCCTCGGCAGGCTTTCCTCTGGGTGTGAGAGCATTTCCTTGGTTTGGTGGGATGCGTTTGTTTTTTAAAGGAGCCTGTTTATTTTCTCTTCCTTTAATGTTATGATTTTTTTTTTTTCAGACTCACGAGGAGGAGGATACATAATGTGCGGCCGAATCTCCGATCTCCTATTTTGTCAGCTGCTTGTGTTGATTAGAAGCTCAATACAGAGCCTGTGATAAAACAGAGCTATGTTCAAAGGATCCTGTTATGTTTTTAAAAGGCTGATCTTGGCAGAAAAGATGTAGCATATAGGCAGGCTGCCTTGATATGTTCCTCTTTTTCAGAAAGGGAGGGATCTGAGAGAAACATTTAGTGGTTTCTGGAACCTATGTGATCCTTAGCACACATTTATCTAAGTCCCAAATAATGAACAAAGTGCAGCTGAAATGAGAGGGGCCTGGGGTAGGTTGGTGGGACCCACTAGCTGTCTCCTCCTGCAGCTCTGACTGACAGGCTCTCTGTGAGATATCAGCCTAACTAGGAGAGAGAGAGGAGAGGAGGGCATGAAGCAAGTGAAGTCACAGAGCTCCAGGAATTCCACGCCCAGTGATTCCCCAAACTCAGCCAAGATGCCATTCTAGCAAGATCCCATCCAACTGCCAGGAACCCATTGCTTTAAAGACCAGGGATCACTCAAGGGTCCCCAGAGAGGTGTCAGCAGTGCCCACTTGCTCCCCATCCCACCACCCTCCTTCCCCCCAGATAGCTGCTTCCTGGCAGCCTCCAGTCTCTTGACTCTTACCCTGAAGGAGGCGGAGAAACGGCTTGTGTATGTGAACTTCAGGCTAGTCAAAGTCGCTGACTTTATGCAAAGCAGGCAAATGCAGTCAAAACACTTACAGCAATCAATTCGAGTTGTTGGGTAAAGTTTTTTCCATGTCCCATACATTATTGAACAGTTAATTTCGTCTTTGTGCCTGCAAGACATTCCAGCTCTCGGATGACAGCTTTATCCATTAAGGAGCAAGCAGTGACAGCCTTACAGTGAGAGCCTTGCCAGTCCAGTCTGCTGGGAGGGGTGCCTGCATCACCACCAAGAAATCCTGGGACATATCAACATCTTAATCAATATGCGAGAGTCAATTACTGGGGAATTGAGGGCTTAAGAAGGAGCTGATTATAAGGTTCACGTGCAAATGGGGCTTGATCAATAACGCAGCGGAATCACACAGGTGCCATCACAGCACGCCCCCCACAACATCCAGCCCACCAAACCCCGAAAGAAGGCCCACATGACCTCTTCCAGCATCTTTTCAAACCCACCAGCCACCAACTCTACTGGAGCTTGTTTGCTTCATTTCCTTGATAAGTGTATTGGGAATGGAGAAAGTAGGGTTTGGGGAACAATCAAAGGTAAATTTATTGTTGGATACATAAGCTGAGCCCTTCTGATAGACTGTCTAGAATCAAGACTTCCTCCCCATGCACATTTAACCAAACAAGTCCTCCCAATCTGTCTATGTGAGAAGGGGCCTTGTAAGGAACTCTCATCTGCGTCTATTGTGTTATCTTTTCCTTGGGAAATACAACTGTATGTCCAGTCACCCCAGATGGTCACTTAGGACAGACCAAAGCACAATTGTATCAGACAAACTTGGTGAGATCAAGGAGCCTATTGGGCTTTCTTACAGTGCATAGTTGAGGATTATTTATAGGATCATGGATGACTCCCCAAACAGCTGCATCACTACCAAGTCACATCCCATCATAGATGGAAATCTCATGGAAGTTTCATTATGAAAGCCACTTTCAACTAACATTTTATTTCTTATAGATGCTAATCTCTCCCCAAATCACTTGATGCTGGGGAAGGATATAATAGTTAAGATTCTGGGTAGGACTGTCCTGACAATTGCTAGGGAATATCAGTAGCTCCATTGCCATTACCATAGACTTGGCTACCATAGTATTGTTCTACTTTGGTTGCCATGGCTACTCAAACTCCAAGATGACATCATGCTATGTCCAGAGGAAAAGTCACTGTATGCCAATATCTTGACTTCCTTCCTCATCTAGTGCATCTGCAACATCCTAACTGGCATCTGGACTCAAAAGTATCTCCTAAAGTCTGTCCTTGATTAGCTGTCAGTAAGTTGGGTTATGTCACAGGTGTCCTCAAAGACCTTCAGTGTCATCCTGAGTAACAAAATCCAAATTACACTTTGCGATTGCAAGGCTTCCCAAGATGTGGCCCCATGAAGCTCATGATATTATATGAACTTTCTTCCTTAAGCTTTAGCATGCTTTTTATAACTTCATAATGGCCTTCCCTTCCTTTGTTTCTTCGAGTCCCTGAAGCTGTCTCTAATTCCCTGGGTAAGAGCTGACGATACCACAAAGTGTTGGGTTGAGGTTTGTGTCTGTTTTCAAGATGAATGCCTGCATAATTGCTTTCATCATGAGATTATCTGCTCTATGACAACAGACTTTGGAAGGCTATTCATAAGGGAATTGCTGCATATCTGGCGCTTTTCTCCTCATAACTGAAGATATTGTCATTATTGTAATGCAGGTGGTCCGCTTATACTCCAGCTCTGTGATGTCTCCAGATCTCTTTACTTTTGCCCTGTTTGAATCTGCTTGCAGAAATAATGCCCTATAGGAAATCTTCTTTTACATAAGTACTTTAGTGTACAGGTAAACTGTAGTCTAGTGTTCTGACTCTCCACTGGCAGTGTCTGGATGCTGCCCATACACCAGTTCAGGGAGGGCTGGGCAAAGTTCTGGTCAGGGAGTCAGCAATTGTCATATCTCTTTAGGATGTCAAAGCTCCTGGGACAAGCAGGATCCCACTCCAGTTGGGAGAGAGTGCAGAATGGCAGAGGGGTGAGGAAAGAGCAAGGGCCTTCTTCCAGAGTCTTAATGTTACATATCAGCTTAGGGCAAGGTCTTCCCCATGGCAATCTTTAATGAAGCAGCTCCCTAAGATGATCTTAGCTTGTTCATATTTCTTTATTGGAGGTGGATGTGAACGCATACACTTTATTCAGGGTAAACCAGAGATTATATAATTTGGGGGAAAAGTATGAGACTATCCAGGAAGAGAAAGTTATTGGCTGAAGGCTAAGGCTATTTAGATGCCTCATTAGCATGAAGAAGCATTCCAGGTGCTGTGTTACATGACTGACTGCTTGTGGTCACCATAGTTGAGTGTTGTGGTTACATGCTCCAGAGCAGGCATAGAGGCAGGGTGGGAACAGTTTACTCCTGCTGTCACAAATCTCTAAGATTCACAGGGTTTGAGCATGCTCCACCTCACCAGTTCTTATGCCCATCTGGTGGCATGGTCCACATGTCCTACAGTAGATATCACTGGAGATTTGGTGAGGGGCCTATTTGTACTCTGTCTGGATAGTTCTCATTTCATTTCTGAGCTCACACCTTGGGAAACCAGAAGTTTCTCTCCACTGCTGCCCCAAGCAGCCTCTACTTGGAGCACATTCTTCAGGTTATTGCCTCAAGTTACCATCTGCCTTGCCTGTTCCACAGCTTTCCAACCATCCTCAAGAGGAGTGTCTGTACGAATGACTAAGAGAATAGAAGGGAGCTACATTACAGTTAGTTGTCTACACCATCCTCCTAGTCATTTATTTCTTTGGGTGCTTGATAGTCTTTAGAACACATAGTAAGAAATGGTAAAAAGCCACCACAGAAGTAGGAAGTAGGCTGAAACAAAAAGACAACTCTTCTCCCCTTTCTCTAAGTGAGAAGTATTGCCTGGGGGCTTTCTGGATCAGAGTTGGAATTCAAGATTTGAAAGTCCTACAGGGCATGGATAGAATACACCAGTTTGATAGAGAGTGCTTTTAGTGTGGTAGGAATTCTTATAGGATGGGTATTGCTGGCTCAGAAAAGCAGAGGCAGGTCTAGGAAGGGAGAGGGAGCCATGCTGGTTCATGATGACTCTGGAAAACTGTCCTGCAGCCTCAGCAAGATAAGAAAGGAGATCAGGACTTGAAAGACAACAAGGACTGAGCATGGCCCTGATGCTGATGCCCAGAAAGCTGAGATAATCTGTACAATAAGAATTATTACATATTTTCTCTAAGTCACAGAAAAGGGTGTTTGGACAGTTTATATTTGGGGACAGTGAAGTTCCAGCTGGAGCGAATTGCCTCTGTGTCTGAGGACTGCTGCCCCAGGGGTGTGAAAGCTGACAGAAAGTACAGGCTGAGTATACCAGAGAAGACATGGATGGAGACAGCTCACCTTTGTTATAAGCCCCACTTTTGAAAAGGCTTTTTTTATGAATGGCACCTAATTTAATGTTATCTTTACTACACCCCTATGATACATGTGTCATTGACACCATTGCATCAGCATAGAAACTGCAAGCAGATGGGTGACTTCACCTGACTTGCAAGTTGGAGCTACAATTCTGACTGGGCTCTGTAGGGTGTTTGCTGAATGGAATAGTACCACTTACTTTCTGTGATTGATGATGAAGCATAACCCTGGAAGGGTCTGGGCTAAGTCTACATTGTTGGGGTGGTTATACTTGAACATGAGATTTGATAGAAAGCACTGATCTGTGTCTCATCTACCTGCTGCAAGCTCTTAGAGAATGAAGAAAAAGTACTCATGAAAATAGGAACACCATCATCATCACTATTTATGAAATTGCTATATGCCAGGGTCTATGCTAAAAGTTTATGTGAATTCTATTATTCCTTCCAATCTCCCAAAAGCCCCCATTCTGCAGACAGGAAATGAGCTCAGAGAAATTAAATAAAATGTCCAAGTTCACACACTAATCAGTGAAGAATTCTACTCCAAGTCTTCTCTAGTTCTAGATCTCCTCAAACTTTTGACCTGCAGTAAAGATCCAAGGATTTAAAGGAAAAGGTATGGTAAGGCAATTTCTCTTTCAGAAGATGCAAATGTATAGCCACAAGAAAATTTTAATTAGTATTATTGATGGAATTATCTCTATATAAATTTCACCCAGGAGTGTAATATTGTTTAGACTCCTTTTGAACAAGTCTTTATTAGGCTCTATGTGTACTAGGCAGTGGTATACAAGACATTCTTGACTGTCTCCAAGCACACTGTCACCAGATAGTCAGGCAGTTAGGGGTATCCCCAAGGAAAATACCAAGAACTGTGGGGACTCAAGGGACATTAATCTAGTTTGTGGGTGGTGTCTGAACAGGTTCATTGAGGAAGACATGTAGAAACTCTGTTCTCAATGCCAGAAGTCCTCCCTGCATCTTTACTTTGACATTACTTTCTGTAGTAACTCTAGAGTATGACGCCCACACTGATGAGTATTAAGAGTTTAAGAGACATTTCTTAGGACTAAATGTCAGAGTAGAGAGCGTATAGCATGGGCTACAGAAAAGAACAGATGAAGTTCTGAAGTGAGACCCATCTTCCACAGCTTGACATTCTGAGGGCCTCCTTGGGCAGTTCACTTGCAGTTATATCTGACCTTGTCGTTGGCCTACAACATGAGACTGATAATCATTACATATACTTCCTAAACTTGGGATGAGGACTCTATTGCCTGTGAATTCAAATGGAGCAAAGCATGTGGCACGTATCAAGAGTTTTGTTAACAGAAGTATTAGGATTAACGAAAGGGAACTATTGGTGAAATTGAGGAAGAAGAATGCTTGAAAGTGGCTGTAGTGCTTCACACGTGGGTGATAGAGAAAGGCTTTGTTAGGAGGTAGATGGAATGTGGTGGTGAAACCATCATCTTTAAACAGCTTACACGCAGGAGCTGGACACATGAGATTGATGTCCTAAAGTCAGTCCAGCAGGGAGCACAGAGAGCTCATGTCTGAGACTATAAAACTAGATAAGAGAATCTAGAAAAAGAATAAGAAAAAATCACAGAGAATAAGATGCTATGTGGGCAGCTGCCTGATTTCTGGACCAGGACAAACAAGGCAAGTCAACTCTGCTCCTGAATAGGATGCTGTGGTTCCCAGGTTGCATTAGCCAGTCATGTGACACCTTAGCAGCCCAGGCTAAAGGAAAGCTGATATGTGGGCTAAATTGTACATGGTACTCACATGAAATGTGAAAAGTTACTATGATGATTCAATGCAAGTCCTTACACCAGTAATTTTCCATTCCTGCTGTGATATCTCTGTATACCTCAGGTTATGATATAAATATTGTATGAACTATAGAAGGCTGATATAGTATTGATCTCAATACTAACTGGAAACTTATTTTTTGCAAAGGTAAAGGATGTGTTTTCCACTTGTGAGATTATAAAACTCTAGACTAGACAAAGAATGGGATTGTCACATTGCAATATGTTATGCAGTTTCTTCTAGGGTTACAAAATACTTAAATATTTGTAGAATTTCCCATAAACTTTATCTTCCAAGTCTAAAATTGGGCAAGGACTGAGGATATAACCCCAAACGTATGAGATGTTCAATAAGTGTGTCATCTTCCTTAGATGCTAATGGTCAAAGTGTGGCCTATAAACATGGTGGGGTGAGCCTGAGATTTTTTCAGGCTAGGTTAAACTCCATGAACAAGCTACGAAAGAACAGAAATTCACATGAAAACAATACTCACAAAGAGATTTAGAAAGGATACTGGAAAAATCTTCATGTTGGACTAAAGTTCCAGGAGGCAAGTACAGAGAACATGTCCATGGCTCATTATCAGAGTATAGACATTACTAACGGAGATCCCTTCTCTGTGCAGAGAAAATGGATGCTTTCCCACATTAAGTTCTGGCAGTATCAGCTGAAAGACTGACTGCTTTCATGCTCCCTATGCTCCATAGTTGTTCTTCTTGTGAACAAGAAAACAGTAAAAGACCAAGGCATGAGAGGTCCAGGTGACATGGGCCTTGTACTTGCTGGCCATCTCCACAGAGGTCCAAGTGACATGGACCTTGTACTTGCTGGCCATCTTCACAGGTTCCGTGCTATCTGTTCATCCCTGTGGCTTAGCAGTTGGGACAGCTTTCAGGAAGCAAGATTTTGGTACCAACACCTATTTCTAGCTCAAAGCCTGTGTCCTGAGTTTGACAGCCTTCATTTTTATCCAAAGGAGGTGAGTAACATACAGGGAAAAAAATTGGCCCTGTAAAGGGATCCTGAAAGAATGACATATTTGTCTATGAAGTATAAATACGAACAGCCATGGAGATACGGCCCTGCGGTGCGAGGCCTTCGCTCTGGCAACATTCATCTTTTGCCAGGAAACCCTAGATTTAGTACCTGAGGGACTGGAGTTTCAAATACCTTATACTTTTTTTTTAATACTCTGCCAAGAATTTAAATTGGTAAAAGCTGGGGACTGACAAAACTTGATCCCCAAGAGCTTTTCTGGCACTGCTTTATCAGAGAATATGGTGCCATTATTTTTATTATAATTATTATTTTTTTCTTTGGTGGGGTGAGAGCTCATTTATAACCCGGTGACTTCTACTCCCAGTTGTATTTTTCTTTAAAAAAAAAAAAAAATCCCCAATGCTTAAATAAACAGAGGCTTTGCCTCTTGTGATGGTGTTAGAAGCTGTCATTGGATTTACATGCAAGAGGTTTTCAAGTCCTTTCATGTTTTTAGATCAAATCAGACAGACTTGAAAGGAGAAAACTAATTTTAGGATGCCTACTGCCACCAGCAGCTTCTCATGAACCCGCATGCAGCCCTTGCACACCGCAGGTCCCCACCATGCCCTGACCTCAGGGATTGCTGCTCAGGGAGACCTCCTGCCTTAGTCAGCAATGGAGTTGGGAGAGCAGAGACAGACAGCAAGGACAAAGAAATCCAGGTTTGCACTCTGCCATCATTTCATAGCCATGGAACTTTAAACAAGTTACTGTCTTGAAATATAATCTACAAACTGACCATTGGATTTGCCTCTGAGCGTTGCTAGGAGAATGAAGTTAAAACAGATGAGATGAAACTGCCTGACATCATGAGTTCTTCGAGTGACCATCTGGTCTACACACAAGGGCAAGGGGAAAGAAAGGAGGGGACACCATGGAACAGCTCTGTGGGGTGCCTCCCAAGGTTAGGGCCTTGACATAGATGTTTCTAGCTGAGGAAACAGCAGCCACAACAGGGGCACATAAAACAAGAAGGTACTATTTACTGCACAGCATCTTTTCAGTCCTCATTGCTCCCTGCAGCCATATTCCCCGCTCTCTTCAGACCCTTGTTGGATTTTACCCACAAGCAATTGCCAGGGTCAGCTCACCACTCCCTGCCTAGGGCTGCAGCAGCCGCAGCAGCCAGCGTGTTCTCCTACAGACCTGGCATGTCCAAGCTGGCTGGAAATGACTTGAGTTTTATTATACAATTAGATCAAGTCTCTTAGGTGTAGTAGCCCTCCTCGTACTTAGAAGAATAGATTAGCCATTAGGACTTTGTATATTTTTCCCAGTAATTGACACCACATCCCATTTTCCTCACCAAAGGGAAAAGAACTGCATAAAACAATCATGATTTGGGGGCCATAAGGCAGGGGGGCTGGGCGTTCACCTTGCAACCATCTTTCTGCCTCTATCCGACTACTTCCTTCATCCAGCTTTGAATATCTCCAGAAGACAGGCAGAACAAGCTTTGTTTTGTTTGTTGTTGGTTTTCCATTCCACAACCCCTCAGGCTCAGATTCCCTAAGCACTTTGCTAAGAATAACCCAGGCATCATTTGCCACCGACAGACAGCAGCACTTCTGGGCCAGAGCCTGGACATTCATAAAGACCCAGTGAAAACAGCCCGGTTTCCCCCTCCCCATTCCAACCTCTTCATCCCTCTCTTTCTTCCTTCCTCCCCTCCCTCCTTGCTTCCTGCCCTCTATATGTTTAGCTTCCAGGCTGTTCCAAGACAGGTCCATTAGTCACCCTTTCTGGAAGCATCACCTTCCAGAAGCATGGTCAGGGAAAGGGGTGTGTACTTATTTGAGACCCTTTGGTTTCTTGAGCTAAGAAACAGGGGAGGGAAAACAGATCCAAACCTCTGGTTTATATTTGTGTCCATCTCTTTCCTCATCTACTGCAAACTTAGATTTGCTGAGAACAGGAAAAAACCCATCACAGTAAGCAATTCCAATAGGGAAGAGGGCAGTCACCTAGGTAGGTTTTGCCTTTACTTGGCATGGCCTGTGTTTACAAGGGGCCTCCATCTTGCGATTCAGCCAAAAGCAGACACCTCAGGCCAGGCAGGCTGCATTCACACAAGCAAAGTAAACAGATGTTGTCAGATGTCTGGTCAAACGTTTGTTTCCTTTGGTCATGTCCTCACAGTCTAAGCTCAGATTGGAGCCGCAAGGCTGGGCGGCTATAGCAGACTGTTTTTATGTTCTGCCCATTGCTGCAAAATATCTGGGAGCTAAAGACCCTTCCCAACTGCAGCAGTTTCTCTGCCAAGGATCCATGGCCCTCGGCGCTTCCCTAACCAGACCAGGGTGTACAGGCTCCCAGTGCAGACACCAGCCAGAGCCATTCTCAGAGGGATGTGGCTGCTGCTACCATCCCTCTCTTTCTTCCTGGATGGACCATCAGACAACACAGGCAGCAGCGGCAGAATCAGTGGAGGTGAAATGTAGTACATTTTTCAGCTCGGGTCGATGGGTCCAAAGGGACGCCTTGCTGACACGTCCAGGCCGACTCCGTGGAGAGAAGCTGAAATGCCCATTTTCCAATGAGATCAATAAACCCACTCAGGCACTTTCCGCTCAGCACAGCTTTCCTGGGGTACCCTCTGGCCTTGTCTGTCTGTGTGGGCAGTCATAACAGGAGATGACTTCATGTGTCTCCCAGGCCTCAATTGCACCCAGAGTTTGTGCTCCCAGAGACAAGAGCAACAGTTTTTATTGAGTCCCCCAAAACCAAGGAAAAGCACAAGATGGCAAATGACTTTTCTTTGGCTGGTGATGATTTGGGAAATGTCTGTTGTTCCCAGCATGACTTAAACTAAAAATCTACTGTTCTGAATAAAGTGTGGGCCTCTCTCCACACCGATCTGCCCCTACCCCCCAGCACTCTACCAGAACCTGAAAGCCCCTACCCACCCCCATCCTCTGACACTGAAAGCACAGAATAAAACTGGTTCCATTTCAGTCTCTAGATTTGAAAACATGCAGGTGTAACTTTTTCCCACCTGGCGTGCATAATTTTTTATTTAAAAAATAATAATTTTCGATTTATTTTTTTTAAAAATGTCCTATCACTGCGCTCCCTCTTGCTGCCTCTCCATTATTAGCCTGGGGCCAAGTTCAGCTGGGCTTTCCCACAGGGGCACCAGGTAAGTACCTGAGGGTAACACAGCATGGTGGCTTTTCCCTCCTTCCTTCTCCCGGTTGCCAGAGGAAACCCAGCGGGCCCCTCAGTCTGCACAAGCCCCTAATTTAAATTTAATAGCACGGCAATTTTACTGCTTTTGGCCAGGGTGTTTTGAGAAAGGTTAAAATATGTGAAAAATACACACTAAGAAAATCTGTTTAGAAAACAATTCCAGTCTAAGTGCCGAATGCTCTCAGCTTCTGCCCCCTTCCAGGAAGGCAACTCACAGCAACCACACAATTTAGCTCCATTTTGGGGGTGGGGGGTTTCCATTTCCTTCCTTTGGGATTTTTTTTTATTAGCTTTTTTTTTTTTTTTCCGAAAAAAAAAAAAAAAACAAAAAAAACCAAAAAATTGTTTTTCTTTCCTTACGCTGGTTTACTGCCTTGTATCTATCTACCCCCAAGGAGTTTAGAAAACCTCAAGTAAATATTATTAGATTTTTCTTCTTCGTGTATTTTCTGATTCTTCTGGTGTGAGAGTGTGTGGTCAAAGTCTGTGTGTCTGTGTGTTGGTGGGGTGAAGGTACGTGTGCCAGAGCCATGATGTCCACAAAGGCTAGGGGAGAGCTGCTCAGCCTTCCAAGTGCATGCAGAGAAGTGGATTGGCCGTTGTTATTGTAGGAAAAACCTTACTGGTGAAGAGGTACTCTGCTTCCTAAGCTTTGTGGGGCATCTGTTGTATGAGTGAGTGAGTGATGGGATTGAATGGACCCTCAGACACCACCACTGACTTCCATGAGCACCATAATTGCTGCTCTCATAGGTTCATTCTGTTAGGTCTTCCAAGCGCACTTCGAAGAGCAGGGAACCATAGATCAAAGATGACATTGCCTCTGACACACTCAGACTAGGGCAGGATTCAAACTCAGTACTGTTTCTCCATTGGAAGCAATCTCAACTGTGAGAAGGTATACATAATCTCCCTAAAAGACAGATGTATTAATGGAGTACGGTGAGCAAATGCTTCGAGCTGTTGGAAAGAGGTTGGAGAGTCACTGACTCGAGCATTAGGGTAGCTGTTCTCCCTCTGGGGAAGAAGCAGGAGCATGCTGGGCTTGATCAAGAAGAACAAAGTGGTTTCACAAGTGGCTATTCCTCTTGCATCCTCTAACTCTGTCCAGCATCGATTGGCAAGCATCACTAGGAGATAACACGTGGACCACAGAGTCCTCAGCTCCCAATTCTAGGCACTGCTTAACAGCCCTCTTGGTGTCTTGGTCTTCCGAGCAGCACAGCAGACCATGGTGTGTGCTCTGCATCCTTGGTGATGTTTATCACACCTGTCATCTCCTCCTCCTCGATCTATTTTATGTAATTGACTTACACCAACTCCTTTTCATTTGCACTAAGATCTGGCCCTTTTGTGAGAGCAGTGTCCATAAAATGGTGGGTTTAATTTAGCAACAATATGGTTTTGAACACTGGTTCTAGGGAAGTACTCATAATGTTATAATGCACGCTTGTCCAGGAGCCCCTCAAGGTCACGTTGGCAGGATTTCTAAACTTGTTGTGTGATAGGCATGGCAGCAAAACATAGACTTAGAAATTAAAGAGTCTTGGCTGGACCCCTGGTAGATTCTGTGCCAGCTTTACATCCTTGGATAAATGAAGTGTAAACTTTTTGAATTTCATTAAATGAAACTATCGAGACTTTCTTTGCAGTAACATTTCTAATTATTATGATTAATTCTTTGAGATGTTGCAGAATACTCTTCGGTCACACCTGCTCTTTTTCTCCTCCCTGCCCACCTCACTTTGTAAAACAAAACAAAAACAAGCAAACAAACAAAAACCGAACAAAACCACTAAAGCCAGTTTGTGCTGCTTAAATACTCTTAGTTGTGGGCCATCCAATGGAAGGTGGTTGTCTTACCAAGGACTCCACACTTAAATACCTTCTTCTCCCAGTAGTTGTTAATTGCCTGTGAGCTAGGGAGTTCCTCATGACCACCTCCCACCTCCAGACTGGGGTATTATTTGACATAACTGCACAGGTCTCCTGAATGATGTCACAACACAGCTGCACTGTAGTAACCCACCACCTTGTGATTTCACAAGTTGCTGATTTCCCGATCTTTCCATCCTCTTTCTTCAATGACACCCTGGGAGGATGTGATATGAATGTCTCATTTAGGGCTGGACACTCCCCAGTCTCTTCTTCTCTGCATGTTGACCAGTTGTGGACCTCCATTATCCACCATCCACCGGAAAAATACAGAACTATCTTGAGGGTTAGAGTTAATAAACTATAATAATCTAGACAAAGCACCTTGCAGTCTTCGGTGCATAGTAAATGATTAATAAATGGCCACTCATGGGGATCTCTGTATGTTCTTTTTTCTTTTTTTAATTTTTTTACTTATTTATTTATTTTATCTCTGTATGTTCATAAACCTGGGGCTGGTATCACCATTTGTAAGTCTGTCTGAAAGTCCCTTCCCTTCCCCCCTGCACCCCAGCTGGACCCTGTCTGTCCTGATGCCTGTAAACATTGCTGAGAAACTGTAAATGATGTTCCTTGGGGGTAGATTCCCCCCTACCCCCCAGCCAGAGAGAGCCTTCAGAATTTCTCTTCCACTGTTTCTCAGAGGAAAATAGTGTGTCAGGGAATTGTGCTCAGTAACAGGACTCCCTCATAATTAGGGGACTTGTTCATTTTGGTGATACTGTTTCCCCAGGGGCTCAGTGTACCTGGATTGTGTGAATGGGTTTTCTTTCCTGTCTTGTGTCTGCTACTATTTCTCACATTTTTCTTCTTGTAGGGGATGGAGTAAATGAAGCACACCTATGAGCAAGGTCTCCACGTTAGGAACCAGGGCATAAAACACAGAGCACTCCACCCCTCCCCAGTGACCAGCAGATTTGCCCGGGAGGCTCCGTTCTCGCTTTCTCCCCAGACAGACTAGCACACTTATTTCATCAGTTGATTTTGTTGATTCTAAGCCACACAAGGCACTAGAAACGCTGTATTTTGTGGTCATCCCAGTTTGCCTATGAAAAGCAGATGACACAGTTGTATGGCACTGACTTCTCTCACGAGGGTTAGCCTAAAACCCGTCTGTGTTAATTTACTTTAAGGGAGAAAGTGGTGAAAGGAACAGCAAGCTGCATGTGTTTTGAAGACTTCAGGCTCTGTTCCTGCAGCTCCTTCCTGCCATTTGCTCAGGACAGAGAAGGGAAGGCACATGTCCTGCATCCTAGTTGCTACCTACACTGAATGTGTTCTCTCTCTCTCTCTCTCTCTCTCTCTCTCTCTCTCTCTCTCTCTCT
>JADRCH010000076.1:11054923-11068573 GCA_019843965.1 Rhynchomys soricoides | reverse complement strand
TCTCTCTCTCTCTCTCTCTCTCTCTCTCTCTCTCTCTCTCTCTCTCTCTCTCCTTGCTCCCATGCTTTTTTCCCCCTCTCTTTGGGTCCAGACCAGTTATCCTCAGGATGGGAGAAAAAGATTGGGGCTTCACTGATAGCCCTGGGGACAGATCTGGGTCCTAAGCAGATGGTTTCTGCTAGGGGAGGGGAGGGAAATTCCTGATACAAAAACAAGATAACTGAGAGAAAGAGGCAAGAGCCAAAATCATGCCCGGAATGTAGGGAATTCACAGGGATGAGAAAGAAGATGCAGACAATGTACAGAGAGTGAGTGAGCCAGCTCCCATCTCCACCTCTGCTTTATTCTCTCTGAACAAGCAAGTTGTCTCTTCCAAATGGACAGTGGCGAGCCCTCAGGCACTCCTGGACACCTCATTTCTGACTGACCATGAACTTACCGGATCACGGTGCCTGTGCATGAGAACATGTGTATGCTGTGCAATTAAAAAGGAAGTCAGAAGACGGAACAAATCAATGGCTACCGATTCATAATAAGTTCCTTTCTATATATTTATTTATTTCCCTTTTAGCCACTAAAGGAGCAACAGCAAACTTGCAGTGAGCAGTTGTTGCCAGAGGGTGAATCATGGCTATATTGATTTGATTATGTAAAAGCTCAGAGGAACCTCAAGCCAGATACAGAAATATCTCATAGCCCTGAACCCTACGGGACACACACTAGTGAAAAAGCAATCTTTATATTGTTCCTGATAAAAGCATCGTTAGTTTCCTCATAGTGAAACCATTTCTCTGCTGATACAGTATATGGTTTTCTTTTTCTCTAGAATCCACTCAGACATAATTAACACTCAGTTACTAGACTTGAGGCTCCCAGGAGTGCCCTGCTCAAGTTTGGGAGGGGTTAGGAGTTAGAGATGATCGGAAAGAAAGACTGAGACAGGGTGGAAAAAGAGGGAGAAAGAAAGCGGGCTGAGAGGAGATGAGGGAGGAGAAAGAGGGAGGTCGAGGCAGGTGGGGGGATAGTATGGAATTATTCCTCTTCAGTGGTTTGGAGCATCCCCTGTCTGGGTTGCGCAGCGCTGTAAGCGCCGGCGCCGTGGCGCCCTCTGCTGGGCGTGTTCATCCTCCCAGCCTTGGAATCCCACAGCCGGAAAGCCCCATTCTGGAGGGACACTCTTTCCACACTACTGCTCTTTGCTTCCTTAGGAATAACACTTCAGACATCACCTTCCAGGGAGACGTCTTGACTGGTACCTCTGCAGACAGACCAAAGCTGACAAATGCGCTGTCTGCTACAGCTGCAGGAGCACAGCGAAGCTCCATTGCCTTTGAAGACCCAGGTAAAGCGCCTAACTGAAGCATTGCTGGAAACAACAGGGTGGAGTTTGATGGGTCCAGACATTTTAACGGTTGAGGAAATGGAAGTTGGGAGCAGCAAAGACTCCTGCTTTTAGGGCTTCACAATTCCTGCCTAAGGGGCATCCTGGCCACCTGTGGGGGTGGGCCTGTGACCTAGGGAACCCACAAACTAGAGAACTCTGATCTCTGCCTGGGCTTCAGCTTCCTTGAGAGAATAGAAATGCCCGGTGTGCTGTTAAACAAATAATGACCCTCTCTGAAAAGGAAAATTGTTGATCTTAAATTCTTAGATTGGAGGGTTTGAATGTCCACAGCAGGAAGAAACGAGGTCCCACTGGAAGTTTACGCTAGCATCCTCTGTTTATGTTAGAAAGCCCGTGACAAATACACACATAGACATGGTGACCATGAGAGAATAAACAAACAAATGAACACTTTTCACACATAGGTACACAACCAGAACCACATGGTTACAGACTTTTAAACTCCAGCGTGTCTTAACACAATCTACTCCTCAGCCCTGTCCTCAAAGGTCTTTTTCCTCTGTTCAAACAAAGCCCCCCTCCCTCTCAATCTCTCTCTCTCTCTCTCTCTCTCTCTCTCTCTCTGTGTGTGTGTGTGCGCGCGCAGGGGTGAAATGGAAAATCCCCAGAGTATCTGAATGGGACCCCATTGTTCAACCCTGGGGCCCGCCTGATGCAACTTCCCAGACAGCAAAGTCCCTGTGTTCTCTGAGACACCTGTCTGTGGAGGAGTTTACACAAATCATAGGTGATTAAACGAAAAAAAAATTCTTAGAGAACTTAAGATGCACATCACAGAAGACTGGCGAGCTTGGTCATCAAGCAGCATGGTTGTGAGTCACCAAGCCTGGGGTACCTTGACTCATTTGCTAGAAGTGTGTCTCCATCTCACCGTTTGCAAAACGATGACAGCAGGTCCTGCCTCAGAGCCCTTGCAGTCATAAAAAGTGGGTTGATGGTCCAGAATCCTTCAGAACGGTGTTCGACATATGGTGACCACCTCGTGAAGATTTTTGTCAAGTAAAAGTACACAATCCATGTTGGTTGGGTAATTCTCACTAATAATCCTGGGCGCCTCTTCTATCCCTCTTGAAGTAAGAAATGATGAGACATGCACATAGTCTCTCCTCTTGTAGTCTTTGGAGTCTCTTCCTATTCCTCATTGGCAATGACTTATTGGATGTTGTACTCATATGATACTTGACCTTCGGAAAGTCAGCTTGGGAAGCAGGCTTCACCCACAAAACCCTTACACAATTTCCAAGATCTTATTTAGTATACATTATTTTTAAAGTCAGGTGGAGGCAATGTTTTATTCTCATTTGAAAGAGCTATTTAATTTTACCTCTCCTTTAAAACTTTGAATTGTAAAAAAAAAATTAAAAAGGTCAAACTCTTAATCAGTATTAGATTGTGTGGTGCTTTGAATAGGTTTGGCTCCCATAGATTCGTGTGTGTAAATATGCTTGGCCATAGGCTGTGGCACTGTTAGAAGGTGTGGCCTTGTTGGAGGAAGTGTGCCACTTTGGAGGTGGGCTTTGAGGTTTCTTATGCTCAGGTTCTGTCCAGTGCTGCTGATGACAGTCTCCTTCTGGCTGCCTTCAGATCAAGATGTCAAACTCTCAGCTCCTTCTCCAGCACCATGTCTGCCCACACAATGGCACATTTCCTGCCATATTGATAACGGACTGAACCTCTGAAGCTGTAAGCTGAAAGCTATAAGTTAAGAGTTGTCTTGGTCATGGTGTCTCTTCACATCAGTGAAACCCTAAGAAAAATTCTTTTTCTTATGGAGGCAATCCCAAAGTGAGATGGAAGTAAGTCGGGTGAAGTTTGTGGTAAGCTGAATTGGCCACTGAGCTATAAACAATCAGTGCATCGGAGAGAAGCCAGGCCAGTGTATGGCAGTCTGGTTGGGAAGCTGAAAAACAGTATCTTTCCAACTTTAATATTCTAAACTATCTACTCAACATTCTTGAGAGGAGTGTATGAGAGGAAGAGGATGCCTAATAAAGGTTCTAGGCTTCTTGGTTTCTGGACAAGTCTACTCCACCCTGAATTTTACCATATTTAGAAACAAAACACTGGAACCAAGCAGACATGCGCTTCTTTGAAGACATAGGACTTAGCAAACTGACATCACATCCCAGAGTGAGCCCAGGTCTCCACAGACAAATCTTCTTCCTTTCCTTTTCATTCTTAACCTCACACCTCTGAACATCCAACTGGAGCAAAAACTTCACTCTAGAATCAATTGCTGCCTTACTAGAATGTAATTATTTAAAAAACTATAATATATCCATTTCTTCCACAATAACTCTTAATTAATTAAAATATCCAGCAAACTACCACCAAATTTAATTAATCTCAACTATCTAACTAAGGATTTGCTGTGGCCCTGGGGTGGTTCAGCATAGAGTAATGGCCTCTGTTGGTAAGACATGTGCTTAGCCACTGATCAAAGTGCAGAGAATAAGTGGGAATACTTAGCCACTGACAGGACATCTACATCACATCCCTCTTCTAAGGTTGTGAGAACTAGAGCTCGGGAGGACTGCAGGGAGGACTGAAGGGAGGATTGCAGTGAAGTGCAATCTTCTGGACAGGCCAGGGCTGCTGCACTAGGGAACTCACAGCATCTGTGGGTGCCTCCACATGAGCAAGCCAGTCAACATTTCAACAGAGAAAGATTGAACTCACCCTACCCCTAGATGACAGATTTGACAGTTGATGACTTCCGGAGGAGGGACTGACACATTTCTTTAAGGATACGGTGCTTGATAGGCCAACCATGCTCCAATGGATGTTCCAACACATTTGAAAGTATGGGGACAGAGGATTGATTGGGGAGGGGGGGTGTGAAGGTTGGGAATTAGATCTGGATGGAGTTAGGGAGAAGATGGGAGGTTAATATGATCAAAATACATTGTGTGCAGATGTAAAATTCCCAAAAATATTAACGGAAGTGTTTTACTTTTTAAAAGACTTATGCCCTCTAATCACCAGTAAAGAGGACCGCGTTGATGCAGCTTGAGAATGACTAGCCAGACACCCCTGTGGGACAGAAGGCTGGAGGGAGTCAATGCCACAAGCATCAGGGAAGCAAGCCAAACAAAGTGGGGCATGAAATCCACCTTCTCTGTCACAGGGAAGTCACAGCTATTTCTCCCTGCTCTACCACTGCTCCCCAAAAGCCAAGAATTTCCATCTGAAATGGACCAAAATCAGACCATTGGCATGAGATGTGTAAAATTCAGACTGGAGTATTTCAGGAAGCCTGTTCCCAGGATAGCTAAGAGGCTTGCATGAAAGTTTATGATGCTCTGTGCTTCTCACCCACAAAGCCAGAATGCCTTTTTCATAAAGTGTTCTCTCATGTCTTTTACTCCAACTGTTTGAAAAATCCTATATGGGCTGATTTTCATGAATCTCACCACCAGGCAGGCAAGAAGAGGCACTTCTTCTCTGGCCTCGTTCAGCTTTCCATTCTTGTCTCTTCCTCCCAACTCCATCCATTACCATCTCTCCTTGTGAAACTCGGAGGATGAGATCAGTGTACGATCTCCCAGTGTTGTAAGCTGAAAGCAGAGCCCTGTGAGTGTACGGTGTGTCCTCAGCACCTCAGCTATGTTGGCTTGGACACAAAGTATAATGTGCTACAGTTATCTGCTTGTTGCACATGGGACTGTGTACTTTTCAGAATCCCTTCCGTGTGCCATCAGAGCAATCCTGCCATCTGGCTCTCAGGAGGCATGTCCCTATAAGCAACCTTCACCCACCAGTTTCATTAACAGAAAGCTGTTGGACTTCCCAGAGTTCTTGAACAACATTGCAATCACTCAATGATGCACTGGCCCCGAAGGTGGCTTTCAAATACTTAAAAATGTATGCTACCTTCTATCTCCAGAAGTAGACCTGATTACAGCCCCAAGTGTCAGCAGACCTGGTGACTCATTTCTAGTTAGTGAAAGGAGACAGAAGAAATGGGCTTTCTCTAGTAGTAGACTGCAAAGGATGTTATAGTTTCTTCCTTGTACTCTCTAGTGCTCCTTCCCTTGATCTCCAGGGATGTCTGCTACCATGGAAACAATCCTTAGGAGACCTGTGACCGAGAACTGACACTTTCTTCAAACAACCTTCAAGGAATTGGATTCACCTCCGAAGGCTGGGTGACCAAGTTCTGCCTGCTACCCACCACACCATCAGATGAGCTGATCTCTCAGAGACCCTGAGCCGAAGCCATGAGCTAAGTTGCTCCTGAATTCTTACCCATGGAAACGAAGATAAGGGATGCTATGGCTTTAACTGTTCTGGGTTGCCGTGCACAAATGATGGCTACAGCTGCATTCTTTCTTGGGTTGGTTGGGTCGGGTTTCTATGGAACTGTAGCCTGAGTAGATGAAGAGAGAACAGAGCAGAGAACACACGGTGGACAACTTCCTCAAACCATGGTATGCAGAGGGACAGGATAGCTCCTGCCACCTCTCAGGTGGGTGGGCTACCTTCTCCCTCCTGGAGCTCCCATCACCAAGATGGCTTGGTCTTCTGGACAGGTGCAAAGGGCATTGTCTGATATTCCCTATGACCACTGAGTTGACCTAAAGTAGTTTGTGACTATCTCTAGAGCATAGGCCAAAAGAGGCTGCTCAACCCAGGGATCTGCTCACATCTAGACTCTGCTCTGAATCCGGACTTTGGAAAACACATAAACTGTCTCAAAATCTTGATTCTCTTAACTCATGAAGGGAACAGTGCACACATCTACCTTTGGTGTTGCTTTTAGGGATGAAACAAAACAACAGATGAAGAATTTCCCAAACTATAGATCTGTGTGACTGTAGACCTGTCAGGGTTTTGTTTTGTTCTGTTTTGTTCTGTTTTGGTTTTGCCCACAGCTCACACAGATGCCCCACATTTCAGATGTGCTCAGTAACCCTTCACTGACACAGAGAATGTTATTTGTAAGGGTCTATAAAGATCAGAAAAGAATTACTGCAGATGTATAGTTGGAACAAAAACTTTAACTTATGAAATTTTAGACAGCAATGGAAAAAAGATTTGAAAAAAGGAAGCCAGTCCTTCAGATGGGTCAAAGATGAGGTCAGTTCTTAGCTTTTGTTGACATGAGAGAGACAAGCAGAGGGAGTGGCTTAACTATAAGATCTCCTCTTGAGGCAGGAAGATCCTGCCTCTGCTGATGCTCCAGGAATGAACTTTCTTTCAGTTTCTTGATTTTGTTCTCCATTTTTCTCCCACCTGCTCCATACCTTCTGATCTACATGAGTCTGCTTTGTCAGGCAAAACCCAGAAATACTGAAATCACAGCAGCCTGGAAGCTGAGACCAGTTGACGTTAAAGCTATCTCTTAACTCACAGTTTACTTCTATGAAACAGCTTACTCATAACTTGTTCTGTGTGTCTCTCTGTGTCTCTGTCTGTCTCTGTCTCTGTCTCTCTCTCTCTCATCCTTTCTGTCAGAGTCACAGAGAGACAGACAGAGAAAGAGAGGGGGTGGATTTCGATAGTTTCACTTGTCCTTTCCCACCTGTCAAAGCTTTGAGCCCCCAGTGTCCCAAGCCCTGCTTTATGGATATTTCCTCTGTATATAAACAGTGACTATCTCTGGGCTTCTGTTCATAGATTCTGTGGATTCCTACTCAAGTCAGCTAAGAGTCTCTTCCAAAATGTCTAAAGAGCCAGAGCTTTCAGCTCTGCATCCACCTCTTCATTAGGATGTTTCCTGCTTCATGGTTAATGACTGGTAGTAATCATTTTAGGACACAGTCAAGGTGAAACCAAGTAGAGACAGCTTCAATTTCCAGACTTTTAGGTCATACACAGAGAAAGCCTTGCAAGATTGTAACCCCTAAGGCCCTGTGAAGGATGAGGTTTGGGCCATAGCAGTTTCTAGAGCAAGAGTAGATCATGAAGCGCTGAACCCTAACCGAACGGTTCAGAAACATCTAAGGTTTGTGTGCATTTGTACTCATTCTCAAGATACGACAGGCTGGGATGAGCCTCTCTCCCACTTTGCATGCCATGGAGAAGAGATTAACATTGTGTTTGTGTGTGGGGGGGGGCATCTCTTGTGAATATATATACAAGGTCATTGCAGAAACTGAGAGACAGCATAGTTAGACTATTGGAGTTCCCCTTTCCTCTCTCCTCATCCTCTCTTTTCTTCTTCATCACTGACCTCTACTCAGTCCACGTGCCACATCTCTTCCCTACTTCCCTCTATCTTCTGCTCCTTCATCCTTTCTGCCAATGGCCTCCAGTCACCCCCAAACCACACTTTCCCCTCTCTTTCCATATCTTCTGCTTCTTCACCTAACTTAGAATCTGTTTCCTTGGGCTCTTGTCCGGCCCTGTTTTCTGGCATCTCTTCACATCTGTTCTTCTTGATGATAGCTCATTCTCTTCTTGGCTTGTGGAGATCTAGGTTGACTCAGCTCACATTTTATGGGTCAGGTCATACTGTATGCTTTGGCTTCCTTAGGTCAATGAACATCCTGGATCCAGTTAGCTAGCCTGGGACAAACATATGATATTTTATAAAATACTGTGTAAGGCTATCTTTCAAGCAAGAGTGGCAGGCAAAGAAACTTCTCCAAGAAGGAGAATATGCACAGGTCGGGCAGTCTCAGTGCTGCTTAAATGTAACCAAGGCATCTTAGTTAGGGTTACTATTCCTGTGATGAAACCAAAGCAACTTGAAGAATAAAGGGTTTATGTGGCTTACACTTCCACAACACACTTCATCATCAAAGGAAAACAGAAGAGGAACTGAAACAGAGTAGGAACCTGGAGTCAGGAGCCATGGAGCTGCGCTGCTTAATGGCTTTCTCCTCATTGTTTTCTCAGCCTGCTTTCTCTTAAAACCCAGGACTACCAGCCCAGAAGTGGCCCCACCCACAATGGACTGGGCCCTCCTATATTAATCACTAATTAAGATTGCCCATATCCCAATCTTACAAAGGCATTTTCTCAATTGACACTCCTTCTCTGATGACCCTAGCTTGTGTCAAGTTGATATAAAGCTAGCTGCAACACAAGATGAAGCAGGTGGCCTCAAGCCAGAGACCTTTAAATTTCCTTCATTATTACCATATTTAAAGAAAAGACCTTTAAACTATCCTAAATTTGACCTTTTATTGTGGCATGTTATTCTATCAGGGCAGAGTTCAGCAAGCTAGGATTCTGTGCTTGACAACACAAAGCTCTTGGGATATCTCCAACATTCATGACCAGCCACCAGAGCACCCAGAACCCAGAACAATACAAGAACTTTCTCAAGACAGTAGCTGCAGGTGTGTCAGCCAATGAGACCTGATTCATGAGTTTGTTGAGTCTGACAACATCAGTTGGGATTGTGTGACAGGTGATGGGGCTGTGCTTTACTTCAGAAACCCTTTGAAGCCTTAGCATACATCAATGATGTCACATACAAAAGCAATTTTACAAGTGTCTGAAAGATGATAGAACGGTCAAAGGAAATCAGCTATGCAAATTGTGAGACGTAAGTCACACTTCTATTTGTACTGTGACAGTGTGAAAATTGGAATTATATTTTGTCAATATGTGGGGGGAGCCAGAGACTGCATGTAATGTCTTGTGTCCAAATTATCTGTGATGGACCTACTACACCCTTGATTTTTTTCCTCACTTAACCTTCAGTATTGTGTTGAACTTGATTAAAGAATCTAATAGAATTGAAGTGTACATGTGACCATTAATAAAGAGTGAATTGGTTGATAATGGAGAAATAAATTACAACATATTCTGTTGGTAATCAATTAGTTTAATTCTGCCAAATCCATTTCAAAGTCACAGGAAATAGTAGAAAATTTAATTTAAAGTTCAAAATGTGCCACTAGGAAATAGGCACCTCACCCAAAAGACTCAGACTATCTTGTTGAATTGTAGATTTGGTGGACAAAGACTGATATGAAGCTACATTATTAGAAGATAGCTTAGTGCTTCACTGGGGGGTGAGCATGAAGTACCACCCTTAGCTGAGGAGCTATTGGCAATGGATGCTGCTAGGAGTGGGAGAATCGGTTTCCTAAAGGTGTTGTTCCTGGTAGGATGACTTTATACCCAACAGCGTTTGGACAGGACAAATTTGACTCCATGGCTTTATTTTAATGACATGAAGTTGGGTAAGGTAGGGATATGAGAGTAGATCTGGGAGAAGATGGTGGAAGTGTGGTGAATATGATCAAATACATTGCATAAAGTTTTTGAAGATTAATATGCTAATTAAAATCAATAATACCAAAACATGTATATATCATTTTTATGTAACTTTAATTTTTTAAAAAATTAAAATTACATAATTTCCCTATTCCTTTCCTCTTTTTAACCCCACCCATGTATACCCCCTTTCTCTCATTCAAATTCCTAACCTCTCTTTGCTGTTACATTCGTGTGTGTGTGTATTCCTAAATGTATAAATACAATCTGCTCAGTCTGTTTAATGTTACTTGTAAGCTTATGTTTTCAGGGATGAATATTTGATACTGGGTAACCAATGGATATGCTTTTTTTTCCCAGGAAAGATTCTTTCTCCCACTCTTAGCATTCCTGGATTACCTGTCATTCTTTGATTTCTGGGGCTGGAGAGACCGCCTAGTGGTTAAGAGCACAGGATGCTACTGCAGAGGACCTGGGCTCAGTTCTCAGCATGCACATGGTGGCTTATCATATGGGTACTGGTAACTCCAGTTCCAGGGAATCTAATACCCCTTCTGACCTCCAGGCACTAGGCACACATGTGGTACACATACTGCATGAAGGCAAGACCCTCACATGAAACACGATAAATCTAAGTAAAAGTATTTCTCCCATCAGTGATGTAAGGGCACTCAGTCTTAGTTTGTCTATACATAAAATGCTGATTTTGACAACTCACTTTGAAATTTTGGAAGGATTTAGCTAGACAAGTCCTGTGATGTGTTTAGCACAAAGTCTGGCACACGGCAACTACCAGGCATGCAGCATGTGTTATTATTTTACTCATTTTTCCTTTTGGAAGGAAAAAATACTTAAAGAGCAGTATACCTCAGAGGTAAAATTCAAAATATAATAAATAACACAGCCCTCTGGCTGTTATTAATCACAGCTTCATTTATCTTTAATTCAGTTGAAAAATATATTTACAATTCTCCCTGAATCTGAATGGTAAAAACCAGAGGTTTCCCAGGATGGCACATTTGGCAGCAACATGCCTCATGCTCATCAGCAACATGTTCATTTTCAGTTACTGGTGGAAAAATAATAGCTCAACAGCAGCTATCGAGGCAGCGATAATCTGCTTGACTATTGATCTGTATTACAGGTAAGGATTGGTTTGTCTTCCCAGCCCCTTTCTGGAACTCTTTCTTTATCCATTCCCTAGGAAATAATAATGTCATTGTCCATCTGCCTGGCCCTACAGAGATTCCTGCAAATAGGAATTTGCACTGGTGCCATGATTTAAAATCATAATGTCCATGGAGTTTAAAGTCTTTGTATTTGTATATATTTTGAAATAAAATAGTGTTTATCTTTTGCATTTCTGTAATTTGAGCAGGAGTTAGAAATTACTTCAGAACCAAGGTGCAGCATGCTCATCTATTGTAAATTAAGCCATGGTGCCTCTGTTATCGTTTAGCATATGTTAGGGGCTCATCTCTATCACCAGGAACCTGATTCTTCCTGTCTGACACTGATCCACTTTCTCAGATATGTTGGCTCTTGCGATGGTCTCCTTTGATTCATGATTACAAAATGACTTCCGCAGCTCCAGACATCATCTCTCATACAATCGCCCTCTCCTCCCCCCCCCCAATATGAACAGCAAGAGAGAATCCCTCCGAAACATATATATTTCATCCTCTTGGCCAGGATTTGTTATGACCCTCTCTAGTCACAGAGTGGCTGGAATGCATGTTCTGGCAGAGGGGAATGGAGTTTCCATGCCTGGCTTAGACCAGTCATGACTCATCTCCTGGAGTTGGCTAATGGGGAATGAACATATGGGATTATCTAGAGAAAAATAGTATATATCATCTGCATTCAGTTTGAAAACATGGCGTTAGGAAGTGTTACTTTTCCTGTCTCATCTGAATCCCTCTCACCCCAACTCTCAAGGCAGAAATACTGTCACACTCTTTTTTACGGAAAAAAGAAAACATTTCCTGTGTCAATAGAAGTGTCTTAGCGCTGAACAGTGACTTGAGAGTTCCTAAAGGCCCCAACCAGTTTTAGATGAAAGTATCTTACTTTCAGGATTCTGTATACAACCTATAGAGAGGAGAGGGGCCTGTTGTTGGTGCCTAGAGGCAATCTATAGACAATGGACACTTAAAAATCCTAAGAAGTGATTCAAATGAAAGGCCAACTAAGGATGGCTTTCTTGGGGCCCTATGTTGATCTTATAGGTCAATAGTGAAGAGATGGCTTAGACTACCTGGCTTTGTAGGACGCTGGGATAAAGATCACCTTTCCCTTGACTCCTTGAGCGAGACTGGCTATCTAAAACCAAGAGTGTCTTCACCCCTGCCCCAGGAACCTCTCTGGCCTGTTTGCTGTGCTTAGCTGCCCACAACTCCTGGCTGACTTCTACAGTGGCCTCAGCTTGGAAATGAACAAGACACTGACTTGGGTAGCAACATATTCTTGGAGGGAAATAAGATCCCAGAAAAAAAATGAAGAAAAAAATTAAATGATATAAAATGATGTTTAAATGGAACAAAGGACATAAATGCTTCTAAGATTAAAAATATAATTTCTGAACATTGAAATTAAATAGAAAAAATGAATAGTGGGCTGGACCATGATGAGTGCTCAGCTAATGGTGTGGAAGAAGAGATGGGCAAACCATATCCGGAGATAGAGAAAATGTATAAAGAGAACACATGGTGTGTAAAAGTGTAAGTGTCATGGAAGACAAGTCCAGGAAGCCTAACGGGGAAAAGATAGAGAGTACAGTCTGAAGGTAGGGGAAGAAATCCACCTGGCTTTGAAAATCCTTGCAGTTGGAGGATGACAAAGCTAAGATCCCAGCAGGTTATGAAGAGATTTTTCTCTTCAGCAGAGAACAGACACATGCCTAAACACACCTGCCTAAGGTTTCAGAAATAAAAAATTTTGAAGCAAAAATGGTTTATTCTGGTAGAAAATAGCATTTATGATACATGTTTGATTCCCATAACTCATGTAAAAAGCCAAGTGTGACAGGGCACAGTTTTAATCTGAAGGCTAGTACTTGGAAAGCAGCAGCAGATGGATCCCTAGGACTATAGCCATCTAATCTTGACTGTACTGTGAATCCCTAGTTCTTTGTGACAGACCTGTCTCAAAACCAAAGTGTACAGCTTGTGAGGAGGAATGACATCCAATGCCATCCTCCAGTCTTCATATATACATACATATACAAGGATGTATACACTTGCATTAAACTAGTATATACTCAAAATGCTCATATCTATGCATGTACAGGGTCCCAAAATATATGTGCATGTCTCTGTGTATAAATTACTGTCTATATATACCTAAATATGCATGAATATTTCTGCAAAAATATTATCTGTGACCATAGCATATTTAAGAGACATAGACGAATTTTCTATTGAAGAAATAGAAAAGGACATTTAACTCGGGGAAATATTTTAAGAAAGAATTTAAGTAGGAATTTTAAAAAGGGAATTTATAAACATATAGAAGATTTCAGGTCAAACATACCTGAAATCATAATCAGTATAGATGCCTTTCTTATTAATAGACAAAGAGAGAGGCAATGGAAGGAAGATGAGGAGGAACAGCTAACAGTAAGGGCTATCTGAGGGCTTTATAGAAAGCTGCTACTGAAGAAGCTTCCTAAAATATATACATATATAAAGGAATCTAAATGGAGTCACCAACAATGGCCCAACCAGACATCTTATGCCACCAAAGGAAACCTTCAGTACCAGCAATGAGAGACATCTTATTGAGTCATTGGCAAAAGGGGCCCCATGGAAAACCCCAAACATCTCAGCCAATTGCCAAGTGTTCTCCAAAAATAAATGGTAAGGCTCTATTGCCAAAGATAAGACAAACACACACACAGAGAGAGAGAGAGAGAGAGAGAGAGAGAGAGAGAGAGAGAGAGAGAGACAGGCAGACAGACAGACAGAAGTTATATATACATAATGTCTGTGTTTGTATACACACACACAAATATGCGTTAGTGTTACTAGACTCGCCTGTATTAGCGTTAGTGTCACTAGACTCGCCTGTAT
>JADRCH010000076.1:11040910-11054913 GCA_019843965.1 Rhynchomys soricoides | reverse complement strand
CGTTAGTGTCACTAGACTCGCCTGTATTAGCGTTAGTGTCACTAGACGGTACTCTGCTCTCCATGCTATTATAGTAGAAAGATAGCCATGAACTCAGCTACAAAGCCTGTTACCAACAACAGTGACATGTCCAAGAGACATGCTGGTACAGTAGTGGTACACCCATTGTGAGAGTAAGCAACCACTCTAATCGGATTTAAGGCCACTCCAAGAAGTGGAATCCATGCCTGGCACTGATCTTTTGTGGCCAAGGACCTGAGTCTAGATAGTTCATGGGCCTAGGGGAAAGAAAATAGTATATTGTTCTGCTAAAGCATTATAGCAATAAAATAATTCCTGGTGATATGCTATAGCCATAGATTTGTGTGTCTCTCTCAGCCATCCATCATCATAGAAACTTCTTGGAGTAGCCGGGAACTAACTCAAAGGCCCACCACTGGAAACTGTGCAGAAAGTGAGAGTCTGTGGAGTACTCAGTCCTAAATGAGATGCTGTCATCATCCCCCCCCTCCCCTTAGGACATAGGGACTTGTGTCAAAAAGAGAGCAGAAGGGTTGTTAGAGCCAGAGGTGGTAGGTGTCCAAGGAAACAGTGTCCTCCAGACACAACAGGACAGATGTGACATCCCAGACTGTGGAAGCATACTCAGAGCCTGCACAGCTTCAAGCCCAATGGGATCTCAGTGTTGAGAGGAAGAAGTGGACATGACCTTATATCCCTAACCAAGAAACTATCTTTGATTAATATCCACTTGCAAAGGGTATATAAAGCACATTTCAGGGTAGCCCCATCCCCAGTAACAAAGTCTGTGTTTGTAGACTTTCTGTCTTATAATGTTTTGTTTGGGCTTCTTTTTCCCTAGTGTGTGTGTGTGTGTGTGTGTGTGTTTCTTTTTTAAAGAGAGGAATTAAAGCTAGGTAGGTAGAGAGGTCAAGATAATCTGGGAGGCGTTAGGGTAGAGAAGAAGCATGATCAGAATGTATTATACGAAATACAGTTTTTTCAATAAAAATGGCAAATAAAATAAAAATTTTAAATTAAAACTAAAATTTTTGAAACAGATGAAGCCCAGTAAAAGCTAGAGAAACAATCCCACATCCAAGGCCTCAGAATTTTGCTATGACTTATAGAAGACACACCTAGGACAAGTGAAAAAAGTTAAAATGAAAGAAAGGTAGCCATTGTTGTATGAGCTGAATACAAACCAGGTGAGCTCTGCTCTTGTTAGAACAGCAAAACTCATGTCAGATCAAGGGATGCGAAACATGGCCAAAGCATGAACATAGGCAAAATGGTGTGCTTTGCATTTCCCAGATCAGTTAAGTAGCATGCGAAATTCTTATCCACGTTAAGAACAGTTTGATAAAACCACAACCACAGTGAGGGGTTCCCACGGGTCAGCTCTAGCAAATGAGAAACCGTGATAGAAAGGACAAGAGCAGTAAGTTCTCTCTAGCACACGGTACAGGACATTGTCATATATGTCAAAATGCGCACATCTATACTATAGGTTACAAAGATTCACTTTCCTCTTGATTTCATTACATACTTATAAAAGTCTGATACTGTGTTTGGCCAAAATACAAGTGCAAAACTGCAGAATGCCAACCCAGGAGATTATAGTCTCTTAGAATAGTAGAGGAAGGCCAGAAACTGACAAGTGCAGCAGCAAATAAAATAATACAATCAGCAGAAAGTGCCTCCCAAAGACAAGCATTTTTGGATAATGACGAGAGCCATACTCAAATGAAAATATGGAATTTCATTAACAAGGACCTAAGCAAGGGGCTGGGGAGATGGCTGAACAGGCAAAGGTGCCTGTTGTAGAACCTGAAGATCTGAGTTCGATCCCGGGGTCCTACAAGGAAGAAGGACAGAACTGACTGCTGCAAGTTGTCTTCTGACCCCCGCTTGAGTGCGCTGTGATATGTATATCCCCACACTCCCCATTTATACAGAATAAATAGATAAATAACTCCATAAAGTTTTTAAAGGAAGAAACCAAATGAGCATGTGTCTGTTGCCAAACCTGGAGAAGATATGTTTGAGCCCCAGGGGACACATAGGGTGGAAGGAAAGAACCTTCTCCTGTAAGACATACCCTGACCTCCATATCTAAGTCACAGCATGCGTGCGCACGCACACAGACACACACAACATACACGCGCGCACACACCACGCACACGCGCTCACGTAATGAAATTCAAAAGAAAAAAGAAAAGAAAGAAGCTAGACATACAGTTAAGGAAAGAGGAAAATAGTTGTAAAAATCAACTAAAAAACTGGAATCAAAATTAAATTAAAAAACTGGATTGGTAGATCTTACACATTTAAATGTGACTATAAATGACTTATAAAACTAAACCAGGGTTTTTTAAAAATATAAATAAATAAATAAAATACAAATAGAACCGGCCAACCCGTGGCAGTTTTAGGAGCAGAGAAGGAGCCAAGTCATGCTCAGGAGGAATGGGCAGGAAGAGGGAGTCGCAGACGCTAAGGAGAGATGGGTGCACGCAGGTCTCAGCTCCCTCTCAGGAAATCGCAGGTTAACTGCCCTAAGACTTCTTCATCTCTACCTCGTCAGAATGTGTTTATAAGCAAATTCATGTTTCTACCAGAATGAAGTGTTTTACAACTTCATCAGAACCAACCACAGTGAGTTTAAATAAAGTGGTATGAGGAACTTATTGCCTAAGTTTACAAAACTGTGTCATAAGTGATATGTGTGTTCTTGAGAGCTCTACTCCAAGCATAACCAAATGTAGGCCTTGTATCAGAAGGAAAAATCAGCACACCATTTCTTATACCCAAACACCAATGGTTCAACTCTTCCAGCCCTCACAGTGTTCTCCAGTTACTTCTGGGAATTCTCCAAATTCTTGATTTCTGTGTCCCAACCTGTGGCACCAACTTTGACTCACAGAGTCGGCCCTGTGGCTCTCTACTGTTCTATTTTCTACCTTCTTTGTAGAGAACACCCAGCTTCTTACTTCTTCTAGGAAGCATTCATCATCTTTTTCTCCAGGGGGGACTTTTCCTCTCAATCCACACACTTGGAGAGATCTTATGCTTATCAAAAGAAAGCCTGGGACCTGAGCCTGACCCACACTTCATTCATTCCTGGGCCATCTGATTGGTTCAAGACAGTATAGTAACCCAACCATGGAGAACAAGAACCAATGTTATGCTTGCAGAGCACACTGCAGGGAAGGGTTAGCATTCTTTCCACGGAGCCTGAGCTGCTGGCTGCCATTTTAATACCATATAGAATCTAGTTATAGAGCTAACAGATAAAGAGTGAATCCCAGGGAAGGTGACTGTCAGTGTCAACTGGAACCCTGCAACAATCTTATTCTTCAACCTTCCAGATGTTCTTGGCATCTCTCATGTTCTCATCACAACTAAAAACTGAGTTACTTGATTGGCAGGGCAGTCATGTGAAGTCCAGGTCTGGAAGTATTTTGACCCTGTGTCTACCAGCTGTCCCTTTGCTGACACTTTCATCTGTATATTTAGTACTGTCACATGACCCTGGAATCTCTCTTCTGTGTGTTTACCTTAGTAGAATGGAATCACCACTAGTAAGATATCTTTGTTCCCATGACAGCTTTTTGTCTTTCCAAAGAAACTGAAACTTTGTGCAAAGGTCCCCAGCTCCTGCTTCCAACTGAAATGCTCACCACTCTCTTCATGTGTACCCCTGCCTACAAGAGCTACACATACCTGTGATGAGCAAAGGAACTGGTGAAGGAGGGACGTTGAGCAGTGTCTATCTCTTCTCTTCCAAAGCCGGATCATGCGTCGGAGTTCACCATGTTCCTCTCTTATGAGACAAAAAAACCCCTGTCTCTCAAATACAAAAGGCGGGCATCTAGAAATCGACCTTACAGAGTGTAGTAAAATAGATAGGGAAGGCCTTGCTGAGGTCTCACCAAACACTGCGGTACACGCTCTACACATACATTTTTAAGACCTTTAAATTTCTTTTCCCTAACATTTAGATGTTTTCAATTCACTGACTCAGACTTTTTAAAGATTAATAAACCTTTGCAAATCTGTTCTTGTCAGCCATTTTAATAGATCTGTCCTGCACATGTCTTATCCCCACCCCCTCAAAATAAAACCAACCAAACAATAAATCAAGACCACTGAAATGAAATCCAGTCTCACATCACAGGATGGAGGTTTTATGGGTGGGACGTGTGCCTGCTAATTTCAAGAACAAATTATTGTGTTTTATTTAGTGCAGTTCAACTTATACACTTTTAGCTACAGGAAATAAAAAATAAAGCCCACAGGCCCGTTTTAATTTGGCCCATTTTTTCCCGTTCACAAGTATCCCCATGGTACAAGGAACTGGCTAATGTCAAGTCCAAAACCCGCTCTCTGTCCTCCTGTCCGAGAGGAAGCAGAGCCACTCAGGCTGAGAAGTTAAGTCACCTCCATGTCAGAGCTCCTTATGAAGCTGCAGTATTAACAAGGCTTCTACCTGGCAAAACCCACGTCAATATTTAATAGGTTTAGGCTCTGTTTAGCAACTGGATTTTTGGTAAACCTGATGATATTAAACCCAATATGCAAACTAATAAGGTAGATTCCAAAATTACAAAATGTGTGTTTCATAAATATGTATTTCTCATAAGTGGTGAGGTAATAAATAAAAAGAGATCTGGCACCCTTTCATGGTTTCCTAACTAATCTCCTTTAGTTGAAGCAATTCTGAGTAAATATTAAATCTTTATTAAAAAGTTATAATTAAAAAAAGAGAACCCGATCAAGTGTCTTTCCTTTAGCTGGGAAATATGAGCAATGTTTTTTCTGTGTAAGATTTCCTTCAGTTCAATGAGAAGAAACTTATCTCTGTTCTAACTAACTGCTTATGAAGAAAAAAAGAGTAGGCACTCAGGCCAAAGGAGTTGGCACAAAGGAAATAGGACTTGCCAGGTTGAAGTGAACACACAGAGGCACACAGCTGCAGGATCAAGAGGCATCCCCCAGGGCTGGAGAGATGGCTCAGTGATTAAGAGCAATGTCTGCTCTTCCAGAGGTCCCAGGTTCAATTGCTAGCCCCCTTCCCCTCCCATAGTGCCTCACAACCACCAGAAACTCCCATTGCCGACCTCTTCCGGCCTCCTCAGACAATGTGTGCACAGACATATAAAGAGGCAAAATACCTGTACACACATAAAATAACATTTAAAAGAGGATTTTGGAAATGATCATTGTCTTTCTTTCCCAGACATCTACTGAGAGGTCACTGAAGTGGCTTTCGTGTAAGCCTTCTAAAACTGGTCTCCAAGTAAAAGCCACTCTGGTTGGCTCCAGAATCCAGCTGCTCAGCTGACCTTGTGAGTGGTTTGGGGTGAACACCCTCCCAATCCCTGTGGGGGAAATTGGCTGCTGTCCAGTCAGGAAGCTCCCTCTGCTCTCTTCCTCAAATGTGAAGAAGGACAATAACAGCAACTGCTAGGCAGGTTCTGGAGAGATGACAATGAACTGATTCACACAGAGCAGTGGCCAGCAATAATGCCTGTTGTACTAAGAACACACTTGATATTATCACTTTATTATCGTTATCTGAGATAAGAAAACCTAGCCTTGAGAAAATTTCAGGCCACAATTCTGTAGAAAAAGGGGTGTCAGCTGTAGAAGCTGTTGCATTTAAATAATTCTTCATTGCATCATCTTCAGTCTTGACATATGGGCTGATGCCACCAGGATCGGCATTGACAGTACCTTCATCAGGAAACAGACAACTGATTGAAAACTCAGGTTGGTTGAAGTAGAATAAGACTCAGCCACAGTGCCCCACAGTGTGGGTTGCCACCCTAGCTATGTCTCAGAGGAAAGAAACCCTCAAGTGAGGAAAGACAAGAGCTGCCTGGCTGGCCCATTTGTAACCCTATGTTGGAAAGACAACTACAAAACCCATCATTCTGGTGGCAAAAAGATGGTAAGGTGTGAGGTGCTGAGCCAAGTGCACTTCAGGGCTGGAGTGTGTTCCCAAGGAGTATAGCTAGACTCCAGCTATTTCTTTGCCTTTGGGCTAAAGGTGTCCAAACAGCTGCTGGTGCATGGGGACTTCCCAGGGTCAAAATGAAGCTGGCAACATCTGGGAGGCAGCTGACGTGAGGCTTAAAGGGCAGTGTGGGTGTTCTCTGTCCCTCTCTCCTGTTTCTCAACCCCATCCTTGGCCACCTCCTTTGGTCTGGTTAGCTATCTCTCTGACATGTCTCTCTTTAAATATCATTTCCTCTGAAAACACAGCTATTGCAGGAAGGAATGTCACAGAAGGCTGAGTTCTTTATCTTTTGTCATCCAAGAAATCCTATGTTAACTAAATAAAAACAGCCACTTTATTAGCCTCAATACCAGTTGTGAGTTAAAGTTCTTCTTGGTCCAAAGAAGGGACTGGTTAAAGGAATCTTAAGTTCCCTTCAATTCTACCATTGCAGGAACTGAGATTCTACTTTCTCTTTTACTGACTTTTGACCCCTCTAGACTTGCAGTCAATTTCTGAGGGGGAAATTTGCACCAAAAAGTATGAAATCAAGGAAAAGTACCAAGAAATACACAAAGGATGTCAAGTCCTTTGGAAGAAAACCCTTTCATGTTTACCTGAGCCTGCTTTCTTTGGAAACAGTCAGTGGAAGCCAGAGAGAGAGAGACAGAGAGAAGAGGAGAGGAGAAGAGAGAGCCGCTTCCTCTTTGTCCCCAAATGCTAAATGCCTCAGGGAATTTTCAAGGTGGAGTTCCAGCAAGCCAGTGTTTACACATTACAAAAGGAGGCAGCTTCTTTTGGAGACAGCAACAGCTAGTGTTTGGGGACTTGCTGTTTGTCTGGGGCATTTCTAGGTGACTTCTAACTCTTGTCCCTCAGGGCATAGTTCCATAACCAGAACTGACTGGGTTTGTAGAATGAGTCACTTATCTTTGAGTTGATGTCTCTTGAGAGAAGCGGAGTCTTTGACTGATAGCCTGTCGACCAAAGACACACCAGTAATAATCCATTGGCTGTCTGGAAGGTAGGTGGACACACCAGTTTCCTTGTGATGCTGGTGTACATAACCAATGCATTTGTCCTCTCTTGAAATGAACACACAGCAGGTACTGTTATTGCTATTAATAATACATTAAATAGATGCAAAAGGTACTGCAAGCAGAAACAACAATCCAAACCCAAACCAAGGAGCATTAACTTTGGACCTTCCCCATGCACAGTATATCACACTCACACAACCAATTAAAAGGGCATGTCATCTTGTTTGGAAAGCGCCTATTGATTTTCTAGCTCATCAGATCAGGCTGATGTGTCTTTCGATGGCCTCTATGACATCATCAATATTTTTCTATTTAGAATAATGACTTATTTTATATGCCAACAGCTATAAAGAAACAGTTCACCTATATATATTTCCACAGACACCAGCTAGAGAGCCATCTGGTTTCTCTTCTTAACATCTGATATTGGTAATCTGGGGCAAAAGAAATGTTTTGGTCTTGTCATGAGACTCATTTAGAGACCACAGTAAATTTGTTTAGTTTAAAAACCAACCACTAAATCATATTTTCTCTATTAGAGGCTGATGCTCTCCACTGTATTTGGTGTCCAAATTACACTCATTTTATAGTGAATTACATTCATTTCAGAAACAACCTTTAACTCCCTTCTCTCTGCTGTCCAAGAAGGCAATATAGCCACCAGCTGTGTGATCTTTGGCAAGTGACTTCATCTCTCAGAAACTCCTCTTCTCATTTATCAAATGGGTGGTGGTGCTAGGTACCTTGTACATATTACTTCCTTTACCTTCACAGAAGCCCACATGCTTAGGACTGTTACTAGGTCCGTCTTATATGTTGGGTACAGGCATGGAGAGGCCAAGAAACTTGCCCTAAAATAGTAAATTGGCACATGATGAAGCTGTGTAACTGGCTACAAATGTTAATATACAATAGCACTTACCCTATAGGATTAGATGGGGATTCCACAGAATCTGGGGATACCAACCCAGACCTTTGCCAGCTGCCAAAAAGGCAAAAAAAAAAAAAAAAAAAAAAAGCTTTCCCCTTGACTTAAATCTCAGGTTTGTCCTTGGTCTGGGATACCAACCCAGACCTTTGCCAGCTGCCAACAAGGCAAAAAAAAAAAAGCTTTCCCCTTGACTTAAATCTCAGGTTTGTCCTTGGTGTCTATATGACTTTGGACCAACACATGGCTAGGTGTGCTTCGGCTGCCTCATGGAAAAGAGGTGACAGGGTCAGGGCCAACCTCGTAAGGAGATGGTGAAACTAAAATAGCTTGCAACACAGTGCTTAGACAAGTGGCTTTCTCAGTCAGTGCTCAGTAAAGGCAACTGTGGTTGGAAAGAAACTCCATAGCCCTTTGCATCAACTTCCTCCTGTTCCCATAAGTGTCTCTATCATGTCACCTTCAATACCACAGTCTGTGGGAAGAACACTGCCGAGAGAATTTACCTTGTCCCATTAAGGGACAGCATTGAAAAGTTGGAAGGATCTGGTGACTCCTTAAGTGTTTCTCTCCAAGTCAACACATGGCATCAATTAATTCATATAAAGGCTACGGAGAGAGTGTCCTTCAAGGGTCGGGGACAGAGTGTCCTTCAAGGGCCTGTTTGGTGTTAGATGGTAACATGATCCAAACTGGAAGTCGGTAGAGTTGGAGAAATACAGCTGTGGCCTTCAGGATGCATTGCACTGGGGCTGCTCTAATCAGCTATGGGCATACAGTGTTCCCATCCCAACATTGTCCTGGATTCCTCTTTGATTGAGACCAACACTATCTTAACTCAGAGTTCACTGAGAGAATGAGGCAGCGGAGTACCTTGAAATACTTTGCCAGCACTCCCGTGTTCTTTTCTTCTTTTAACCTCCATGAAAGTTATCTAGGGGTTTCGTGCTCAAGGTCCTGCAAAATTGCCAGGTCTGAAATGTTCCCATTACAACTGAAGCCTGTGGGGAGACTAGGCCTATGGATGAGGCAGTGGGAGTTTCCAGTATAAGAGCCAGGCTTTGGGGGTGATATTTTAGGGAAGTCTTTGTTGTCTTTGTAAGAGAAGAATAGTGTGTTGTACTGACTGATTTTGTGTCAACTTGACACACACTGGAGTTATCACAGAGAAAGGAGCTTCAGTTAAGAAAATGCCTCCATGAGATCCAGCTGTAAGGCATTTTCTCAATTAGTGATCAAGGGCAGAGGGCTCCTTGTGGGTGGTACCATCTGTGGGCTGGTAGTCTTGGGTTCTATAAGAAAACCAGCTGAGCAAGCCAGAGGAAGCAAACCAATAAGGAACATTTCTCCATGGCCTCTGCATCAGTTCCTGCTTCCTGACCTGCTTGAGTTCCAGTCCTGACTTCATTTGGTGATGAACAGCAGTGTAGAAGTGTAAGCTGAATAAACCCTTTCCTCTCCAACTTGCTTCTTGGTCATGATGTTTGTGCAGGAATAGAAACCCTGATTAAGACATGTGTCCAGGTCAAGTTTTAAGGAAGAAGGACCATTTACTAATGCAGGACATTCATGGATTAGCTCTCCATAGTCCTCTGCAAGAATGTCTGTATATGTGTCTGGCCAAGAGCTGAGGCTGTTCTTCATATCTTAAATGGTAATCATGATTTCATTGAAGTGTGTTTTCTCCCTCTTCATTAAGTAGCTATTCATATCCTCTTTAAGGCCCTTGAACATATTCATAATTGCTGTTTTCAAGTCCTTGACTTGTGCTTCAGCTACATTGATTTCCTCCGGGAATATTATGATGACTGTTATCTGGTGGAAGCTTATTGTATTGGTTGTTCATGGTTGTGGTTTTGTATTTGGATCTAGGAATCTGGGGTAATGACATTTGTGGTGGTGCTTTGCTGTGGATATCTGGTCTCACTTTTGTTGCCTGGGTGTTTGCTTTTTGATGACTGTTGCCTCATCTAGCAAGTTGTGGACCAGAGCAATGCTTGGTTTTCAGTCTTGAGTCACTCTTGGTTGAGACACTAACTGATCTCAGACATGAGTTCTGGTGAGAACTCTTGGTTCAGACTCCAAGCAGTCTCAGATTCCCGTAGTGATGGATTAGGTGATGGGCTATCAGGCAGAGGAAAGGACTGGGGACCTCTTAGGTAGGGTTCAGAGTCTGGATCCAGAGAGGGCAGCAGAGGCAGAATTAGGGATACTTCAGAGAGAAAAAATAGAGAGGAGAGGGAGGGAACATGAACCTGCCTGGGTCCCTACCAAGTTAGGTAATTATGGAGTCCCTGGAAGAGAGTAGACCTGAGGCCAATGGGGAGCCGCAAAGGAATAGAGGTGGCCCATGAAAAATGACTGAGGAAGGAAATGAAGGAAGAACTAGGGTCCCTGGGACTATACTAGGAGTAGCAGCTGAGTCCCAGGGGGATAGTGACATGTTGGGAGGACTTGCTGTCATGATACAGCAGCAGGTCTGAGAGTATTCTAGGGAGTCCCAAATAGGGGACAAGAAGTAGAACACAGGTAGTCTACCTGAGTCCAGGCCAAATGTGGTGACTATGTGGTCCCATAGACACATGTCACAAGACAAGCATGTCTTAAGACAAGCTAGTTTGATGATAGTCTTGGCACTTTTGTCATGGTAGCTCTTGTTGATTGTTGGGATTATCACTCCATCTTTCTCCTTCTTTCACTCTCAAGTCTAATCACCAACAGAACAAGAAGATGGTTGATCAAATTGCATCCACACACAGGAAAATAAATCAGCAAGCTATAAGACCTCAGAGCCCATCCTGATGATACACATCCTCCACTAAGGCTGCACCTCGTAAAGGGTTCCATCATCATCTCAAACAGCACCACCAGCTGGGGATCTAATGTTATAACACTCATGCCCATAGGGGACATTTCTCATTCCAATCATACCTCCTTCTCCTGCATAACTCATCTTAGTTTTCTTTAATGAGGTGTCTTTTCAGATAGTTTGCCTGTTTCCCATTTGTTTATATTTGTTTTCTTATTTTTGATTTGTATATCTCATTCTTGAGTTCTGTATTAAAGATAGTTTTGAAAATCTTTTCTCTTGGCCTGTGACATTGTCGTTTACTTTCTTAAAAGTTTCTGTCTGAGATCATACTGGAAATGTAAGGATTTTAAGAACATGGGGCCCATCCTTACAAACGTGAAGCCACTTAGTGACTGCCTTTAAAAAAACAAAACAAACAAAACAAAACAATCCAAAACAAACAAAAAAACAAACAAACAAAACAAGACTTCTTCTCTGTAGGCCACAGGACTGGGCTTCTCCCAGTCTACTTATTAAGTTACCTGCCAGCTCCCAGGGATCTGACTAGATGGCTCAAGACTGCAGGAAGCTGCATTTTATCTTTTTATTTTTTCTTACATTGAGTAAAACTGTCTACTACTTAGAAATAATTAATAATAATAATAATAATAATAATAATAATAATAATAATAATACCACTGTGCTTACTTGATCTTCCATCTCATTTCAACCCGTGCAGCCTCCTAGTTGATTTGAAGATTATAAGCAGTCTGGATTGTGTTTTCTGATTCATCTGCTCTGCTCACTGCAACCCATGCTACAGAGTACAATGTCTACCTGAGGGTCATCACCAATAATGATGCTGCTCTTGCAACAAGGGCCCTCCACCATCTTTCCATGAGCATAGAAGTTAGAGCTGTCATTTAATAAAATGTAATCCTGACTTTAAATTGCCCTCAGCAGATGAATCTTTATAGACAGAAACTACCCTGGCCATGGAAAGAGGCTCCAACAGAAAACACAAGGGAACAGAGACCAAGAGGACAGTGAGCAGGAGCAACTGAATCCTCTCAGCTCAGACTAATCCTGAAGAGGATGGGGGCCACCTGCCAGCAAAGCAAAGGACTCTATTTTCCATCTGAACTGGCATGACTGACTCTCTTTAAGGAGTCCATTAGTATGAGAGCAACTGGTTCAACCAGAAAGGTTTTTTTTTTGGGGGGGGGGGAAAGGGGGAGGGAGAGAGTTTCTAAAAAGCATCACAAAGGCAAATCTAGGGGCCAAGCATCAGACTTAACAACAAATTGGTACAGAAAAAATATTTTTGGCTTAAATGCCTGATCCCAGGCTAAGTATAGTATCCTGTTGTGCACGTGTTGAAGGTCCATATACAAAGGCCTATACGAATCTGTCAAGGCTATTATAACAAAGTACCAGACACTGCAAGAATAAGACAGCAGAGATATACTACCTCAGCCTTTTAGAGGTTCCAGATTCTAAATCTAGGTGCCAGCTAGGATCCTTCTCAAGGCTGTGAGGGAAGGGTATGTTCCAGGCCTTTCTCTCCATGTCTTAGAGATATCATCTATTTCCTATATCTCGTCATACAATCTTCTCTCGATGAGTATCTCTGTGTCCAAATTTTTCTCTTCAACAGGACACTAGTAATACCGGATTATGGGCCACCCTAATGCTGTCATCTTAACTAATTACAACTGTAGTGCTCTGATCTTCAAATAAGGTCTCACTCCAAGGTACAGAGAGTTGGGACTACAGCATGTGAATCATGAGAAGGATGTGACTCAAGCTTCGCCAAATTCTCTGGTGTGGGGCCTGTAAAAATCTCTTATCTGCATGCACCAATGAAAACTAGTGATTTGGCATGTGAAGTAAAGGCAGCCTGTAGGAGCAAAGTTTAATGACGACATTCTCAACTTGCTCCACTCTAGAATATCTGTTAATACAGACATGCTAAAACCAAACAGGAACTGACAATGAGAAACCTTAGTGAAAGTTGCACGGTGCTGCTCTGGGCTCTGTCAAGAGTTGCTCTAAAAAGGCTTCACTGTAAATAACCACATCACGCAAACAAACAGAGCCAAGAAACCACCACTGTGCCCTCTCTTGTCTGCATTCGAAAACTTGGTCCCGAGCTTCCTGAACAACCTCAATGTTGTTTCCATTTCCCTCCAACCAGGCCAGCCCCCACCATGCCTCAGCTCCCGCCAGCCCCCGCCAGCCCCCGCCAGCCCCCAACCCCCAGCCTCAGCCCCCTTACCCCACTGCTCTGTGACACACAACTGCCTTCTTCATCTCATTAGGTTTTGGCCTCGCTGCATTCACCTCATATTCTCATGAATATCTTTTGGGGTATCTGGCCCCTAGGAGATCCCTTTTAGCCGAGCGTCTCTCCCAGATTGAAATCTACTTTGTTGCCTTCCTCTGGTGTCATGAGTATGCTATGTTAGAAGCATAGATAAACATGTCTGCTTCTTTCTATGATGACAGGTTTTATTGAATAACAATAAATTCACAAAGTATGGTGGTTTCATGGGCAGCTATTTGCAAAGTAGTTCCACTTTTCTTGATGGCCTGGCTGAGGCAAACATAAGTTCTTTCATTCCAATCTCAATCACTAATATTGACTCTCAGATCACACATTATACATCACATTGTAAATAAATCTCCGTAAGTGTACACACGTAGGTTACAGAATGGATACAAAAGGTTAAAGAGGCCACTGCAGCGTTTGTGGAGTTTCAAAGAAGCCTAGGAGTAAGGAAGCTGACTGACACTCAGTGTCCCTGTGGGAGTAAGATACTGAAGCCAGGTTGGAGACCAGATGAAGATGCTCTGCTGTGGTGGTGATGGTCCTCCAGCTGCTGTTCTCCTGCTGCTGCTGTCCTTCCTGGTGCTGCTACTGCTGCTCAGTCAGATTGCAGAAGTGAGGTATAGTAGTGGCTGGAGAGGTAAAGAGTAGGACCAGTCCACAAAAATGAATGGGCAGATGGATGGGCATCAGCTCTGAACCATTAAACAGGTGAACAGAGAGAGGATAATGTCAGTAGACTGAGATAAAGCCAGTAATGACTCAAGCCCAACCCTGAGGCATGTGGGAATTCTCTGTCTATTGATGCCTTGATGTCCACTCTGAGTGGTAAACATAACAGGACAGTGGGACCACCATCATCACAGTGTTAGGACAGTGGGACAATCACCATCACAGTGTTAGGACAGTGG
>JADRCH010000076.1:10986339-11037903 GCA_019843965.1 Rhynchomys soricoides | reverse complement strand
AAGATGGTGGTGGTGGTGGTAGAAGGGATTTACCAAAGTTTATAACCTATTTTTGAGACTATTTATCATACACACTGATAGTTTGGTTGCTCTGGGAACGCTCCAATGCCTCTGCTCAAGTGTGACTGAAGGAAACAGGGAGGCTGTGCAACAGCAAAATCAAGTTCTTAAAAATATCATAACTATGGGCCACGTAGCAGAAAGTGTTGTAGGTGACGGGATGGCAATGTGCAAGTTTTGAACAAAAAGACAAAACTGAATTCAAATGCAGGCCGTGTTGCCTTCTAGCTCCATGCTCTTGGACAACCTCTTTAAATAATCCAAGCACCACAAGGAACATTCCCCACTCTGGCCATCTACAGAGCTAATTATATCGCACCAGGGAAACAACAGGTGCTCCAGTGGTGGCCCTCAGGGACAGGAGGTTAGAGGACATCCTGTGACTTGCATTTGCCATCACCATGCTTCCATGCGCAATCCCCACACACCACACATGCACTGAGGTATGATACTCTCTGAGAAAAGCCTACTTTCTGGTTTTCAAGTCCTTCTCATTCACAAAGTTTGAGCCCTTTCGCTCTGTCTCATGTCTGGAAATATCTAATACCCAGGCCAACAGCTCAAGCCATTCACACTAAGTGTCTCTCCTACTAACAGATATAAAATATAAATACGGTATGAAATTGCCTAAAATCCTTGCTAGTCCTCTGCTCCTTTCATATATAGCACTTGTGTTTGTAGTTGTAATCATCTTGCAGTGGTTTGAATAGGAAGGGCCCCCATAGACCTGTCTGTTTGAACGCTTGGCTCATAAGGAGTGGCACTGTTAGGAGGTGTGGCCTTGTTGAAGGAAATGTGCCATAGTGGTTGTGGGCTTTGAGGTCTCAGATGCTCAAGGCCAGGCTCAGTGGCTCACAGTTCTTTTCCTGCTATCTGAGGATCAAGAAATAGAACTCTCACCTCCTTCTGCAGCTCCATATCTACCTTCAAACTGCTGTGCTTTCAGCCATGATGATAATGGACTAAACCTCTAAACTGTAAGCTAGCCCCAATTTAATGTAGTCCTTTATAAGAGTTACCGTGGGCATGGCGTGTCTTCACTAAGAAACATCTCCATGAGAGAGCAACAGTGTCCACTGGCCTGACCTTCCGATGCTCCCAGAGACTGGATCACCAACCAAAGAATACACATGGAGGGACCTGTGGCGCTGGCCACATATGCGGCAAAGAAGGGTCTTGTTAGCCATCAGGAGGAGCAGAGGCCCTTGGGCCTGAGGGTGTTAGATGCCCCAGTATAGGAGAATGCCAAGGAGAGAAGATGAGAGTAGGTGGGTGGGTGGTGGGGGGAATACCCCCATAGAGGCAGGGGGAGGGGGAGGGCATAGGGAGGTTCCAAAGGGGAGATCTGGAAAGGGGGAAACATTTGAAATGTAAATAAAGTATCAAAAAAAAGAAAAAAAGAAAAAAAGAAAAAGAAAAAAGAAAGAAAGGAAGGAAGGAAGAAAGAAAGATCTCCATGACAATTTGCCTCTTCCACTACCCTGAATTTTTTGTGCATAGTGATTAAAACATTGGACTTAGGATGTTTGCTGAGTGAATATAAAACATGAATTAAAGGTACAAAAACTGTACAGCACATATTAATGTTAGTTACTAATATTATGAGACAGCATGTAAACACCAAAGGTCTGGGTTCCTGGGTTAGCCTGTTCAAACAATTTATTTACGTATTTTAAAACTTTCCTTAGTGCAGATAAGGCAGGAGGCATGTTGTTACTTACAAGTAGGTATTGTGTCTTTAGCCATTTCTATAGAAGTTCAGCATGGGATCCTGACCCAGAGGTTGAAAATTCTGCATTTAGGGCTAGGGAGGTGGCTCAGTCATTCACAGTTGATGCTCTTTAATGAGAACTTAGTTTGAGTTCATTTCCCTAAACTCATTTAATGCAGCTTGCAATCACCTGTAACTAGCTTTGGGCATCTGATACCTTCTTCCAGCCTCTGAAGTCACCTATACTCACGTGCATATGCCCCAGCCCATAAACACACAATTGAAAATATCTTTAAAATTCTGTAAAATTGCTTCTTTGGAAAAAAAAGACGTCTTCAAAATTGTTTAGGCCTGTATACATTAGAGAGTCCTATACTGTATATTCATTTATCTGTCAATTTGTTCACACTTTTATAGACTTTTAATTGAATTTCTACTTGTGGCAGGCACTGTCAGGGGTGTTGAGGCACAATGATAAGCAGAGTTTGTGATCCTCTATTCCACTGCTCATCTATTTAGGGAGCAGCTGTGACAGCATCACATGAGCAAGCAATAACAGAAAAGTACGCATGTCAGAGGTGAGGCAAACCCAAAAGGAGGAAGCCCTTCATTCACACTCTGGGTGGGGTGCAGGGTGCAGGAAACCTTTCAGAACTGAAGACAACCGAACACATGATGGATAAACGTGAACTTTGGAGCCGAACTTGATGACAAAGATATAGTCAGATGTTAAGGAGGGAAACAAAAGGAAATGAGAGCCAAAAGGGTGGCTGGGATTACAAAGGAATGAACGGAAGTATCTGCCATGCTGGGTTTCCGGCGTTTGGGGCAAGGACGGGTGGAAGGGAGGTTAGAGAGAACAGCCGGAATCCTGGCAATAAGAGGAAGCCTCTTAGCAAGGGAGATCTGAGAAGATGGTTCAGGCATATACCAGCTGCACTTCCAAGAGGACGATAAGAAATCATTTCTAGTGTTGTTCCGACCAAGTTGGAAATGTCAAAACACCACAGAGGGCTTAATCTTCCTTGATGACAAAGAAGTTCAGACGGAGCAGAGGGGTGGTGGTCATCCTCCTACTCTCTGGGATGCGGGATGCACAAATGCACTTTGGTTCAAAGCAGGGGGCATTGTTAAAAACAGCATCACTCTTCCAGAAAGCAAAGCAAGTGCTTTTGAAAGCCCCTGACTTTATTCGGAACACTTTGCAATCTATGCATTTAAAACCATTTTCTAAGCTGGGACAATGACACAAACATCATAGAACACAAGCTGCTGTGGATAAGGTTGGGCTTCCTGGTCGAGTTGAGCTGAAAAGTGCTGTTACAGGGTGTTTTCATTTAAAAAAAAAAAATTCCCTATTATTTTTGAAAGAATTCTTGTTATAAATAAAAAAAATTATTATTCAAGTGCATGCTGAAACGGAATCATGCCACTCTTACATAATGTTTCATTGGATTGTTGAAACCCATAAAGAAATCCAATTAAATTCCCCTTGCAGGCACAGGCCTTCATTCAGGGGACTTGAAAAAGCTGGTTTGTTGTATTGTATGGCAGGTCGATGAATCGAGAAGCAGAAGGGCCTGTCCTGTTCTCATCCTGTGTGACAGGATGTGAAGAGAGTCCGCCAGCAACATTTCAAAGAGCTGCATTATGAGACAACATAAAGGCTCCTATCCCTTCTGCCGCTCTGCTCTGCAGCTCCAATGCAGAATACACACACACACACACACACACACACACACACACACACACGCTCACCCATGTCTCCATCCAACCCAGAGCTCTGAACACAGAGCAGTTAACATTGCTTTCTAGGGCCTGGACCCATTCCCTGTTCTTATCCCGGAGACATGGGACAAGGGGTAGAGGTTGGAGTGCTCCAGAGATAAGATAGTGCTTTTGAAGACATAAAGGGAAGGTCCTGGAAACCATACTATCCACACATGTGTCGGGAACCCCACCTGGAGTAAAAGCAGAAGCCAATATGTCACTGATTATGTTTTCTTACATTAATGTGTTTCTTGGTTGCTCTTTGTGTTGCTTATGTGTTCTCTTTCATTGATTTAAATACTGTGTGGGGGTCTCAATTGTTTCCAGACGTACAAGACTTTTGTTTTTAAATATAAAATTGTGATGAGTAAACATAAGAAGTGTTTGCTCTGCCCTTCCTTATAGCCCCTCTGGCATAGCAGAAAGGCCTTCTAAACTCCTGCTGTGTACTGAGTCTTCCCTATGATGTCAGCAGTGCAGTGGGCAGACTCTTCCCTTGCTGTTGGGCCAGGGGCAGAGAAGGTAAGGTTAGAGCAAAACCAAAGAGGAGGCCCAGTGAGCTCCAGGGAGAAGGGGGAAGCACTTTGTATTCTTTCCCCAAGTCCTATCTGAAAGCAATGTGATTGTCTTCTCCTACTGACTGGTTTTGTTTGGGTGTTATTTTTCATGGTATACACTTTTGAAAAGCAGCAGTTGAAAGAGGTATTTCTCTTCTCCCGTTGTTTATCAGCAGACATGAGAAGTTTATTTCATGTACAGCTGGGGTTTGATAGGACAAGGCTGTCCTATCACTTCTCATACAAAACACACACACACACACACACACACACACACACACACACACACGAACCAGGCATATCTCACAATCAAATTTTCAAAATAATTCACTTACGCTGTTTCCCTCCACAAGAAATGTGGGCTTGTATTTGTCTTGCTTTAACACAAAACAGTGACTTGATGGCGGCAAGATAGGATTATCTTGTGTGCAAAGATCCCCTGGGAAGAAAGCATCGGAAGTGTTGGATGGTTTTAGGTAGAAAGCTGCCTCAGCTTTTCCAGCTCTGGTGTTTGCAAATTATGCATCAGAAATGATCCTCTCAGGTTTGGCTCCAGAGGGGGAACTGGTGGTCAGCACTGTCCCTGGTGGGTGAGGGGGCTTGCTGGTGAGAAGGTGAAGATGGGCTACAGCCCTTTCTGGAGGGCAAGCACTCTCTCCCTTGTCTGTGGATTTTGAGCTTCTTTCTACCGAATATGTCCTCCATTTTGTTAAGCACAAATCCATGCACAATGAAGACATCAAACTAAAGTACAGTGTAGTTGGAAGACTCTCTCTACTCAACCCGTATGAAACCCAGATACGATGAGTGAATGTGTGACTGTCCTGTACATGAGCCTGTGTGTGGCTTCCTCAAGATGAACCCTAAATTTCTCTTGAGTGCAAAAGTAAGACCTCCTTGCTTACCACATCCAAATTGGACACAGATTCTCTCCCACAAACTAGCTGGGGTCCCTAAGAAACCAATCCAGATGAACTATCAAATTTGCCAGTCCTCAAGGGTCACAACCGCAAATCAGCCTGTTGCTGAATTTGGCGCAGACTCAGGGTGTGTAGCGAAACTTGAGCTCCTGCAAGTTGCTCTTAACCTCAAGTCTCACTATGGACAGTCTTCCAAGATGCTTGCAGTTTGCTCTCTTTACAAGAATCCCAAGCTCGCTCTCTCTCTCTCTCTCTCTCTCTCTCTCTCTCTCTCTCTTTCACTCTCTCTCTCTCTCTCTCTCTCTCTCTCTCTCTCACACACACACACACACACACACACACACACACACACACACACTAGCCCCTGAGTCACAATTTCATTTAAACAAAACAAAACAAAAGTCAATGGGAGTTGGGTTTCAGCAGTTCTATCTCATCCTTGAGAAGAACCATAACTATTAGCTGAATTATTTTCCCAAGAAAAACAAGCCACATTCTACGCCTTATTAGAAATTGAAAAATAAGATAAAAGACTGTTGTTTTTGTAATGCAATGTTTTTCATTTTTATCAAGTATCATTTGCAAGATGTCCTCAAAGTTCAGGAGAAATGAAGCACAGACTGAAGAATGGTGACTCTCCTTTGCACATAGATGGGATCTAAAGAAATGAGGGAGGGCTCTAGAGCATACGGCCAACTATCTCACATGCAGCAAGATGAACTCCATGTCCAATCAAGCTGCTAATTGTTCTTGGGAATCTGTCTGTACCTCATTTCCCCCTTTGTAAGCCAGAGTTCTCATCGTCAGGCAAGAAAATTAAATTACCCAAGTACCTGCAGCTGTAGCTGGAATCCAATGGGGTTAGGTAAAGAAAACTTGTGGTGTTGAGGTGCTTACTCCCCAGACACCCAAGAAAATGAGATGTCACAAAAGTTGCAACTAAATATTGGGTGTTCTGGAAGATGGAAGAACTTCCCTGTGGGGACACAGATCGAGCAGGACTCATCCAATGAACAGAGTGTCCTTCATAGGACTTGGAGTTCGGAAAATCATTGACAAGTACAGGTAAGAGCTAGACAGACTAAGACTCAAAGTTGGTTCAGACAAAGGCTTGTGGGTAACACCATTCTGTTGAGGGAAAAATAAGGAAGCAGAAAGCTAGAAAGTTCCTAAAGACATTGGTGTTGATACCACATTAATCTGTCCTTGAGTCTAAGGGAGGACCATGAAACTGGTGTCCTGGCCTGTGTGACATTTAAAGGTGACATTACAATGAAAGAAAAATATCTAGAAGAAACTGTCCTTGAACTAAAAGAATAGATAAATAATAGAGATATGGTGTGCAAAGCAATTTATCAACTTCTAGTACATTTTCAGTAGGAACCAAATAATTTAGGAACACATGTGCAGCTCAGATTTTAGTAAACTCTACTGCTTTATTTCCTCTTTCGTTGGAGACCTAGGGTGACTTTAGGCCAGATGTCCATAAGGTAGTGAAATGCTCAACTGAAGGGCCTGGTTTCCAGAATCTTCTCAAGGCATACTGTGACATTAAGTGTTCCAGCCACCTTCTTCCACGTGAAAGGGGAGAATCAGAGATTGGGAAGAAATAGAGCCTCAAAAACATTCTCTTCTATTCAGGCTTGTCCAGATTTACATGCCACCAAGAGTTTATCTAAGAGTGGGGCAGATAGAAGATACCATTAAGCCACTCAACAAAAAAGGAACATTTCAAGCTAGACCTCCAAATGAGTCCAAACAAACATGGCCTAGCAGACAGCTGGTCCTTCCAAATAGTGATCAAACATTATAAGCAAAATTAGCCAATTAATGGGCTCTTGTGTTGCTTGGCTGGACTTTGGTGGTGGCACCAGCATGACTCTACAGCACCCCCCCTAATTCCTTCCCCACCATGGTAGACAGGCAGACCCTTCACCAGGAGGGCAACAGAATAGTGGCAAGACAGGAGGGATGCCAGATGGCCTAGCTTTGAGGAACTGTGCTCAGCTTTTTCCTGTTAGCCATGCCCTGTAGAGCCTTCTGGAGAGCCTTCCTGTTCTCTATACACACTCCAAGCATTACTTAAATGGGTGATTTTCACATATCTTTCTCCTCAAAAATCTTTGGATTACTGCAGCAACCGTTTCCTTTTGAGGACTTGGAAGCATTTGCATGGTCTTCTCTCATTAAATCAAGAAGATGAATGCTGTCCCCCATTTCACCAGTGAGGAGGCAAAGATGACGTATGCATGCAGGCAGCAGCCTCACTTCCAACTACAGACTGGACAGTGTATTCTAGCTGCATGCGTTGGGTTCTAGTAAAGAATGATTTTAAGAGAAAAGAGGCAAAACCACTTTCCTCCCAAATTAAGGCAAGTATATAGCTGCTTGTTTAGTATGCTGCAGAGAATAAAAATACTGGATCTCGTGGTGTCTGTAATGTGACTGATGTAGAAGTTGAATTGGATGCTGCTTCAAAATATGATGCAAACATCATAATAGAATCATTTGCAGTATTAGTAAAAATAGTCCAATTAGATTCCAGGAATGCAGGCTACATGCTGATTATCTGAGGGAGGAGCAAGCACAAAGATGGGGATTTGGGGGATTCTATGTATTTAAAAGAGCTATCGCTTCCACACTGTCTGCACACCAAACACTAGCAGATCAAAGCTCAGAAAGTTTGCTCGATAGCATGGTCGGCCTCCTGTCCTATCTCTATCAGCGACCCAGAGTGTAGTGGCCAGAGGTGACCCACACTAAAAGCTTCCTTTGGCCATTTTGAGCTTTCTCTCTATGAGGGCATGGGAACAGTTGTGTAGATGAAGGTATTAACACTGCAGACATTTGCAGCTGCTGTAACAGAAGAACATATCGACTCACAGCAGAGCCAAACAGCCTAGGATGGGAAAGAGCAGAAGTGGGCAAGAGAGAGCGACACCAGCATCCCTTCAACTGGAGCCACCCACTGCCGCACCACTGCCATCCTCAGCAAACATTCTGGAGGCTGGCAATCCCCACAGAGGAGAAAATGACCCAGAGGTTTGCAAGTTCCACAACTGTGGTTCGTTAGGGAAGGTGTCTTCAGAAGCTGGGGACCATAAGAAGGCTGTACACCCCCAGGACCCAGGTGACTGACGGGACCAGTATAGCAAGCCAGAAAGAGCGTGTTCCACCTGCTACAGGAGAATATGGAAGCCACGCAAGTATCTCAGAAAACGAGCTATTCAACCAAACATCGACTTTCATGAGTTTTTGTAAGCCAAACAAACAAGGAGCCCATGGCTTCTCATCCAAGTCCCCTGCACTGCTTCCTTTCTGAGAGACTTTCCCTTAAACACAGGCTTCTTCCTGACTAAATATGTCATTCTAGCCCAGCTCCTTCTGCTTGTTACCACCGTGGTGCTAATTCGAGCATGGCTCACTTCAGCGTTGACACCAATCCTCCTCACAAGCAATTGTTTTTCAGCCAGACCAGTTTCAGTCAGCCAGTCAGTGGCTCCCGTCAGCCCCTTTCAAGCATGGCGCCAGCTTTTCAAAATGTTGACAAGAGTTCCCCTCTATTGCCTAGGACAAGCCATGGTTGTCCTTTTCTGATTGTGTAATTGTCTCCTGGGGAGAGCAGACCCCCTAGCCTGGAGCCCAGCCACCTGCCTTTCCCATCTCAGCAACTAGTAACTCAGACTTCAGCAAACTCAAACAAAAGTTGAACAGTTCAGAGGTTGGAGGCAGAATGGGGTGATGAACCATCATAAAAATAGGACCAATTAATGCCACCCCCTGGAACCTTTAAACAGCTGCCCTGGAGTTGAGACTGCAAAACCAAAAGGGCTTTATCTTTCTAGGGAGGGTCAGACTGTGTCACATCAAGGGCCATATGCCTTGTAAGGCAATGTAATGGTGCTCCAACATGAATTTGTACCAGGGAAACTCGTCAAATATGCAAATTTATGAGCCCTAACCTCAGAAGTTCTGATTTAACAAACCTGGGGAGAAGCCCAGGAACTACATGTTTGACAAGCTCCCCCATGATTCACAGACAAGTGACCTTGAACTATACTCTGAGAAACTGCCTCAGAGCCTTAAGCAAACAAACGTTCTTCACCTCCCTAAGGAATCCATCCAGGATTTCAAAAGCGTCGCAACGTTCTGTTTTCCATGTATTCCTGAGGATATTTGAGACTCACTAGAACACTGATTAACAATGAAATAAATGCATCTAAAGCTAAGGAGAAAGGGAGCCAGGTATCAGTCACTCCACCTCCCACCCCCGCCCCATTACCCTTGTATTCCAGACCGTAGTTTCTCATAGCTAGCTTTCTGATGGAGAACTCCTGTAGGTCCTGGAGGTCTGTAGCAGTCTCCAAAGCTAGTGTGTGGCCTCACTGATGTCCTGGGAGAAGATGTATCTGGAATTAAGGAGTCTAGCATAGCAGGGCGCCTGTGGAAGGACATTCATGTGAGTGCTCCCTCTCAAGGGCACTCATACTAACCTCCTCTAATTTATGGACTAAACCTCAAATTTTGGGCTTTGGCCAGAGCTCCCAGGGTCTCATCCTCCGGGTTATTTCCTTTACTACCCTAGATCTCCATTCTAGCTTGGATAATGTTCTTGTTAGGGCCTGGGATCCCTGTAGGGCAGACAGGAGTGGTTCCAGCCATTAATACTATTCACCATGCACCCCCAGCAGCACCTCCTTTCTTCCTACCCACCTGGTAAGATAGTCACCAGCTCCCTTATGAAATGACCAGTGAATGGAATTTATGCAGATCATTTGTTAGATGTCATGTAATTGCTGAAGTAAGATCTAGAAGGTTCTCTTCATTCAGGAAGGATAGCTGGGAATAATCGAGGTGGTGACTGTCATATCTGCCTGTGCTACTGAGTGACCCCGATGAGCTAAGCCATTTGCTAATATGCAGGTACTATATTAGAAGTTATTGGCTGGAATTGTCTAAGACCCACAGGCTAATAGACTGACTAAAGTTAAGAACAAGCCTCTTTGCCCTATAATTCTCTCACATTTTCTGGTACCCTTTATTGACTTGCTATTATGCCCTTAGAATGCCATGCCCCAAACTGAATAGCTGCCTCTCTGCTGGGTACATTTCCTCAGCTCACACATGACACCCAGAGTCATACTTCTCTCTCCTCATGGCACAATGTGCTATCTGGTTTGATCAAAAATCTTTTGTAGCATCTTTACAATGAGCATGGCCATCATTACGATTTCTGGAAGTTTCCTTATCGCTTCAGGTTTTGCTTACAGTTTGGAACTTAGGACAAGTATTTGCCATTGTGTTGCCTCCATTTTTCATGACGATAATGTAACTGTTAGAAGTAATTCCGTCCCAACAGCTGCCTTGTCTACCATGTGTTCTGATTGCTCAGGACAGTTGGCAAGTGAACCTCCTCGGATGCAGGCTTTGGCAGCTCACGTGACCATCTGGTTTTGCAATAATGACAAATGAAATTACTGCAAGTCCTGGAGCCTTGGTCCCTGGAAACCATCAACAGGATGACAGCTCCTTCTATTCGACTTGTAACAAGCTCTTCCAGGCAACTAATCACCAGACAGGGTCTCTCTTCCAGAATGCAGAGTTCTTAATCTTATTTTGAAGAGTTAATTGTGTGATCTCAGTATTGGGATTATTCCTCATCAAGAATTCCAAAGTTACAATTCAGTGTAAAAGGATAATTATAATCCCAAAACTACGGTGACATAAAAAAAGAGAGAGAGAAAATTAAAGAAATAGTGTTTAAATACCATGTGACTTCATAACATATACATGTGTAAGCAAATAATTTCTGACAATTTTGTTGCAATTATAAAACATAAAACAGATTTAGATAAAAGTTGATGTAAAGGGGGAGTCTTGCTGGAAATGCAAGCTATTATTCTTGCTTTTTCTAGGATTCTCCTCTTGCATCTGAGCCTGGGAGAGGGCTCTGCATGAAAATTTGTTTAATTAATGCTTAGTGAACTTGTATTTGATGAATTTAACCCCTACATACTAAAAGTCTTGTTACACTGTATCTTGTGCTTGCATAGATAAGGTCAAGATACATATATGTACTTATGAGAAAAAGAAAAAAATGTATATTAAACATGAATGTACTTGTTCTTCCAAACATATTTACTGGATGCCTACTGAGTGTTATGAACTAGTCTAGGGCTACAGGTAAAACAAGCAGACTTATGACATCCATACTTAAATGTAGAAGAAAGAAAATAAATAGCAAATAAGTAGATTAATGCTATAAAGGAAAGAAACACAAGAAAACAGAGGTGGGTGGGGGATAAGGAAGAAGACACAGGCTATCTTCTCCAGAAGAAATCTAAATGACATTTATATTTATTTATTTATATTTATATAAGAGTTAGACATTTATATTTATTTATATAGAGAATATTCTAGAAAGGTGTAACAGAATGTTCAAAGGCAAGGACTGTTTGGAGTATTCAACAAATAAAAATACTCAAGCAGTTAGAGTAAAATGAAGAATGAGGAATGATGGGATATACAACTGTGAAGGTAGACAGAGGCCAGCCAGGTCATGAGGGTCTCATCAGATGCCATAGTGAGGATCTTATTCAAGATGAAGGGGAGCCATCTGAAAATTTTAAGCATGAGGATGATGTGTTCTGGATTAAATTCGGAACAAAAATGTAAAACAAATTCTCACTTCAGAATGAAGAATCAAGGCCAGTTTGGGATACTTCCCAGGGCCCAGTTACACCTGAACCTTGATTAGAGCTCATGAGCTCTATTCTTCATGTTCAAGATAGTAGATCAATGAAATGATCACTGGGATCCTAAACACTCAGTTCTCACATAAGTTCTTGCCTTCATTCGACCACCGTTTGTCTCAAAACTTCACTGCAGGAACGCAACAATAAAACCCAAGAACCAGAACATTAAAGATGGTTCCATAAGCAGTTGGGAACACTTAGAGAGATTTCTGGGCTCCTAGGAGAAGTGCAGGATGACAGTAGGATTTGTATCATCCTTCCAGTATCTCTACCCTGAAATGATCTAGAAAATTACCACAAAGGACCTTTGTAGCATCTTCAGTCTTGAGCATTAACCAAAGGTGAGCCTTCAGGTGTTTTGGCTCCTTGCCAGTTTGCGTTGGTGCCAAGCTGTGGGAACATGCCTGACACGGTGGAACGAAGTCCCACATGTCTGTCCCAGGGCGCTTCAGCTCTGGGCAGGACAACAGACACTCGGGAATCGACCATGCATCTTCCCACACAGTCAGACCGGCAGGTGGGGGCTGTGAAAGCCTTTTGGGGCCCTGTCCACTGGTGGGGGAGGGGGTCATTCCCGGAGAGCGCAGCAGCGGTTTCTGTGGGTTCTCTAGCCCGTGGCACGACAGTCGCCGAAGGGTGCCACAGATGGCCTAGCCAGAGTGTAGCTGGGGTTCCTGCCGGGACCCGGTCTCTGTGGCTTTGGGTGCCAAGCTAGCTGCTTAGGCTTGAGTGAACGGATACCATCTGGGAGCTCTGGGATTCCCTCGTCGAGAGATTAGCTGTGGCTCATTGAGGGCCGGATCCCTCGATTCCCACGACAGGTTCAGATGAAGAGACAGTCCATAATTCTAAGACGTTTATTTTTATCATGTGGAGAGTGGCATGAATGGAATTGTACACCCCCCCCCAGAGGGGTGGCAGATATAGTAACTGGGAAGGGGTGTGGCTAATCCTCCAGGTGTCTCATTAACATGGGAATGGCTTCTGGCTGTGTTGCCATGCCTCTACCTAGGGCGTGGCCATGCCTCTCTGTGAGGGGGCGTCGTACATGACCGTGACTGGAGCCAAAAGCCTCCCAGGAGCCTTGGCATAACATTTCCAGTCCCTTGCGGATTCCACGGAGTCTCCCAGAGTTTGCCTGTGCTCAACCAGGTGCCAGACTGCCTGCACAGATCACTGCCCCACACCAAGCCATTTTCAAAGAAAGAATAAAATTTTTTATAAGTGCTTTCTCTCTCCCATAGAAGGTTTTTCTTCAGCCACTAAGAACTTTGTAAGTACCGTTTGCCAAATAACTCAAAACTTATTTGAGTTTTCTATCAAATACAAAATACCCCAGAGCTTTGTCTTTAGAGCAAGAGGCTGGTGGGAGAAAGACCAAGAGACAGAGACATAAAAGGAAGTGCTCACAGAAGGAAACTACACCCTGGACATGGTGGTGGCCTCTGCAAGCTTTTTATGCTCTACCAAGAAAAGGGAAAGGAAGACCTTTCCTGGCCCAGGTTGCAGTTGGTATCACTTCCCCCAACTCAGAGTTTGGAATTTGCTTCTCTACATGATACTTTTAAACAATCTATATTTCTATGACTTGTTTTTTTCTCATTTGTTAAAAGAGAAGTAGATTGGATCTGGGTTGGTGAGCCAAGCGTTTGATCCCAGTGCTCAGGAGGTAAAGACAGAAGGATAGTGAGTTCCAGGCCAGCCTGGGGTAAATAGTAAAACTCTGTCTTTAAAAAGACAAGGGCTGGGAATATAGCTCGGATCATAATGGCTGCCTAGTGTGTGAAAAGCTGTGAGTTTGATCTTTGGGGGGGGGGAGTAGAAGGGAGGGGGAGGAAGAGAGATTCCATTTTAGCATTAAATTCTGCTTTTTTGTTTTTTGCTTTTGTTTTGTTTTTGCTTTTTTGAGACAGGGTTTCTTTGTGTAGCGGCTGTCCTAGTAACTCACTATGTAGACCAGACTGGCCTTGAACTTACAGAGATTCACCTGCTTCTGCCTCCTGAGTGCTGCAATTAAAGGCATGTAACACCACTGCCCAGCCTAAATTCTGATTCTTACAGTCACACACAAAGAACACAAACCAGTGTATTTAAGAGCAATGATGTTGTCCTGTAAATGAAAGCAGATCAGAGGGAAAGACGTGGGGACATTCTATTCTGAGGATGAGAGGATCATCTGACTTATCCAGACCAAACTGGCAACTTGGAGAAGCCCACACCATACCCTCTGGGTTCTCTTTCAGATATAATACAGTTCTGTCTCTCATGTAACGTGACCAGCTAGGCTCCAGGCAGTACCTGTGATAGTTGAATCTCATGGTGCTCAAGATTCGTCGAACTCTAAAAGTAGAGAAGCAGAATCTGTCTTCTAGCTGTGGCACTGCTAGGAAGCCAGTGCTGACTGACAACTTCTGCCTGCACCACAGAGAACCAGCTAAAGAAGCAAATGCTGGACCCTTAGCATGTGGGTTTCATGGATGAGCTCAGGACGTTTCCCTCGTTTCACTCTTGCACAGTGGAGAACAACTTCCTCCACAGCTCAGACAATGTGGGACAGGTGGTTTCTGCTTTGCAACATGGCAGAGTGGTGGTTTCCAGTGTCCTGGGTTGCACAGTCTGGAAGATGTTGGTGAGTAAAAGGCGGCTCATTTTCTTGACCTTTCTCAGCTGCTTTTCACAATAGTTAGTATAAGAGAAGTGGGGGATCCGGTTGAGACAGAGACAGAGGAGGGAGAGAAAGAGGAGGAGGAGGGGTGGGCTCTAGAGCTCTAGGAGAGGACTGTTGCTTCATGAGGAGCCATGGCTAAAAGGCCCTTGGAGCTCTTGAGCTTTTTTTCCCCTGTACTATTACTTTCCCGGATCTCTATCTTTCTCTCCAAAGCCGGAGGCTAAGGTAACTTCTACTTTCCTATTCCAGCTCCTCATCCCTCAAATTCCTTAAGGAGAATTCAGATTTCTCTTCGTCATCTCTCTTTTCCTTTGACACTATGTTTCCAAGCACAACCTGGACACTGATAAATTCCTAGCTCCCAACAACGGTGAAAGCAGATTCGTGGTCTGCTCTTCCGGAAGTGGACCGGCACTCTGGCTCCCAGTGGCTGCGAGCCAGACTCTCAGACAGCCATTGGATTGGTTGGAGAAAGCAGAAACCCCAAATTCGATTTGGTGGTCCCTGGAGAGTTGTGAGCGAGTAGACTTCTGGGAAGGGATCTCGACAGGACAGCCTGTGCTCTTAGAAGATAAGTGCTTTTGGAGTGTAGTAAGGAAGAGGAGAGAAACCACAGCGAGGAGGCACTGCCCCTAATGCAGGGCGTGCCCACTAACACCAGTCAGGGGTGGCTCTCCAGATAGGAAGTGCTGAAAATTTCTGAATGGGGCACAGACGGGAGTATTTTTGTGAGTTGCTTGGTCTCACTGATTCTCTAGTTTTGTCAGCTTGTCACAGACTCCAGGGTGGAATGGAGGCGTGAGCAAAGGCTTTGCTGATAATCCACCAGCCAGCTCACTGCCCCTCAGAAAGTCTCTGTGGTTTGAACAGAGGCTCCTGCATGAAGCTTCAGTGCCATGCTGAGGTTGGGCTCCAGAACCGAGCAATCCCAAAGCTAAGGCCCAGCTGTGTTAACTAGCTGTGTTGTTTCTGACAACTTGTTATCTTCAGCTCCCTAGCCCCAGGATTAGGGTTATACTACTTCATAGGGCTGTTGTGAGGATTAAAAGTGGTGAAATATTTACGTGCACTCGCTGATTTTATGAGCACACTTTGCTGGGGATAGTTCTCAGCTCTTTTGGCTAATCACCAGTTTAGATATTACTGTAAGGTATGATGTAGATATAACTAACATTTAGATCACTAGACTTTGAGTAATGCAGATAACCTTTTGTAATATAGTCTGGCCACATCTCATCAGTTGAAGACCTTAGGAGAAAAACACTGTAGTAGCCCAGTGTGGAAGGAACCCAGCCTCCTGCTGCCTTGAGATGTAAGCCTGCACCAGACACTCTACCTTGCCAGCAGACCCTGAAAACTTAGAACTTGCTATTCTTGTGATCTTTTGAATCAATTCCTTAAAATTGATTCCACTGCCCCCACCCACCTCTCGATTCCCATGGGTTCTGCTCCTCTAATACAGTAGGTATAAAATACTGAGTAAACCCACTTCTGGCCACAGTATGAACTTGATACAAAGTTGTTCCATTCTAAAATGTCTAATTTATTCTCTGATGATTTCATATACAAGAACAATGTATTTAGATCATATCCACACCTCGTCTCACCCCCCACTGCAACTTCTGCCACATGTTTCTGCCTCACTAAAGAAAGCCTCAGCATCAACAAGAGTCAGCCATGTTGGAGTAAAATTTAAAAGACTTTAAAGTCAAAGTATTAGAAACAAAATGTAGAATAAAAGTAGGAACCTGACACTTTAGTCCTCCTGTCCTTGTGACAGGACACCCTCCTGTCATTGTTGACAGGACACCCGACATTATCAACTTAAATTTAAAAAAAAAAAAAAAACTTATTAATTTTAGCTCACAGTTTCATAAATTTCATCAGATGGATGAACCTGAAAGTCTTTCTGTGCCTGGCTTTGTTTAGCATGTCTTACATCTTTCCTATTCTATGTGATTGACAGTATTTTCTTCCTTTCGAAGACTGAATAGTATATATATATATATATGTTTTTTTTCATGTATTCATGTATCCATCTTGGTTGTTCATTTCCCCCTTCCTCTCTGGGTGGGCACCCATCCTCCCATCATGCTTCTTAGCCTCATTCCTCAGCCCTGAGTGCATGACCTATGCTTCCTCCTGGGTGTGTCCCCAAGCACCACAGCTGTGTGAACTCAGCCTACTGAGCCCTGGGGACATACCATGCAGTGTAGGTGGGAGAGGCTGAAAGATGTAGTTAGCTGAGTGGGAAGGCCACTCCTGGGAGGCCACATTCTGTGGTGGAAGCCAGCTCCACCCCTGACTGATATTTCAACAATTCCAGAAGGAGCATTTGAAAGACATTCTGCCAAAGGGCTACTACAGTTCTGCACAGGGTTTTTGCTCAGCCACATCAGGGGTTCTTTACAGAGTCATAGAGGCTAATGGCTGGGGGAAGGAAGAAGCCTCTCTAAAGAGACCAAAGGCTCAGGACACCTGAGGACCTAGCACTATTGTGTTTGGTCCCTGTATAGTCCTTTGAAACAAACAAACCAAAAATTTTTAAAAAAAAAAATTAAAAATGAGGATGAAGGACAAGGGCTAGAAGCTATTGGGTTTTCTTGCAAAGATCTTTCACTTTGAAGTTCAACAGCCTCAAGCATTGCCTCTGTTTTGTGACCTTGGGCAAATTGTTTCTCCAAACCAAACCTTTAAGAAGGAACTTTTCTTGCTTGGTTGCTCTAAGAATTATGGGTGTGGGTGTGGGTGTGGGGGACAAAACATCAGCACAGTACCTAGAAGCACAGTGATAAACATACTCACAGACTCTGAGGAGCAACCCTTGACTGCATGCTTGGAAGGTGCTGGCTATGAGTGCATCTTGATTTTATTCCTGGTGAAGGAGAAGGGATACAAATGTGTAGTGTCTTGGGACTTTGGTGCTCAACTTTACCTCTTCTTTAGTGACCTAATGTCCCATCTCCTCATCAGGTGACTCACAAGAGGAAACGCTGGGATGGAAGACAGCAGTTCCCTTTTTCAGAGCCTCTAGGTCCCCTTGGGTGGGCTCTGCTATCCCTAGCAAGCAGACCCAGCCTTACTTGGCTCCTGCAATCACAAAGTGGTATGGCCGGCAGCCATGGAAGAGTTCTTTTTCTAAAGTATGTTTTCTCTATAAACACAATCATAAAATGAAAGCCAAGTGTCAGAAATGGCCAGTTGCACCCAGCCCAGCCCAGGGGTCAATGTGGAGGAGGAGAGGGACTGTGTCCCACTGTGTTGTCAGGATGCACAGACCCTTCCTTCCCCTAGATTCAGAGGGTCAAGAGAGAAAAGGCTTTAGGGAGGAAAAACGAGGAGGAGGAGGAGGAGGAGGAAGAAGAGGAAGATGAGGAGGAGGAGGAGACAGCAGTGATGGCTAAGGGTTTATGCTTAGCTGCTCCCTCTTCCAGAATCCACAGCCTTGCTAGACTCAGAAAAATAATACTTCTTCCGCCAACTTGTCATTTGACCCATAAATTGTACTACAGGGGTGCTTAAGACTTCCCCTGGGGCTGTATCTGTGTACTTCAGATTCAAATGCAGAGTTACTGACCGTGGAGATGGCCACACCATCAAAGAGCCTGCCTCAGATAAACTGGATCCTAGGATCTCTGAGCTCTGCAGCCATGGGCAGAAGGGTTGGGAAGCTCTCCCTGACTGCATTTCCATGGATGGGATCAAGTGGAATTTTGGAAGGATAATTTTTGGCAACTCAAGCCCTGACTTCTTGAAGGCACAAAGTGGAATGGAGTCACCTCTGTGAGTCAGAAGACAAGAGACTGCGGGCTTAAGCTCTCTGTTCCCAGAGCCACTGTGGCTATGGAATTCCCTCTCTGACACCCCTGACATCCTGGTCTGCCCATTCTTCCCTCCCCATGCCTACCACCGAGGGAGTTAGGCTCTTACCCAATACTTGTTGAACACCACTGGTTCTAGCTACATTTGGTGGTCCATGTCTCTTTTGGACCTGCTTTAAAAAATTGATTCTTCAAGGAGGGTGGAGGGCAGGGGAGGACATCCAGAGGTGTGACAGGCAGGGCTAGGCTCTGAATCCTTCCAGATGCACTGTGGTCTCTTCAGAAGGAAAACTTAAGACACACAGCTGCATTGCTACAAGCATGGGGATGAAGCCACCGAGGGCCTCCACGTATTTTCCTTGGCTCCTGCACAAGCTGTTGACATCATTTCAGACTGCACCATTCAGCCACTGCTGTTTGGAGCTTGTAGCTGAGTAGGGCTATGTTCCAGAATCTGGGGAAAGTCTGATTGCAAATTGGGTGGTGGTGATGATGGTGTGGAGGTGGTCCCCCCAAGTTTGTAAAAACAAACAAAGATGCACTGAAGCATGCCTTCCTCCACGGGGATGAGGAGCGAGGTGAACTCCCCCTGCTGCCAGCCCCACTCCTGTAGTGCACGGGGATCTAGCAAAGGCTAGAGCAGCAGAGCCTTTGTCCTGGTTCTAAGAGTGGGAAAAGTGACAAGTAATTGCTGCAGGTAAGAAAAGCAGGGGTTCCAGTAGCAAATTCTGTCACATCCTTCCAAATGTCACTTGGGCCTGGACCACTCTGGGCCCATCTACCTTTCCCTGCAAATTCCACATTTCAGGAAAACCCTGTTAACAGTTCCCAGAGGCCCCAGAAAAGGAAATGGCAGGAGTTAGATGTGTAAATATTAGGAAACTGGGCATGTAGGTGGGTGGGTGCATGCTGTGTGAGAGGATTAATGGCTTCAGGCGCCAGCTCTTCTACATGGGACTCCTGTGAGGGAGAGCCTCTGAGTCAAGTTCTCTCAGCCCCACAAAAGCCGTCCATTCTGGGTCCAAAGCACAGCTGGCAAGAATTTCCAAAGTGCAGGCAAGCTTAAGGAAGATTAAGGAGAGCCAGAGAAGAGTGCCTCTGATTTCCATGGACGTCACTGTGGTGTCCAGGATGTGAGACTCCCTTTCTCCCTCCAGGGACAAGGGGACTTACTGTGACTTATCCAGCCTCTAAGGCTGGCAGAGCTGACTCTGAATCCCAGCAGAGTCACTGTACTTCCACAGCTTCCACTGATGGCCTCTGTGGAAAGGGTCAGAAATGAGGCACTTTCTTCTTTCTCCTGTCTCTTACAGTATAATATAAGGAGCCAGTACAATTGTAGGCACCATCACCCTAGAAGCAGAGGGTCCCAGTGGCAGTTCTGAAAATGTTTGGCAACCAGTCCTTTGAAGGGGACCTGACTTGTAGCATTTGCCCATGTCTGTGATATAAAGACTCCCATTGGGGCCAATTTTAGGTTGCCAAATATTTGGGGACAATTTTTCATCATTCACTTAGATTTCTTTACATCTTGTGAGCAGAGGGACTGGCAGCTACTATTCTGGACTGCTTTTCAAAGTCTCTCTCCATTCCCAACCCACATTTCAGGGCAGAAAATATAGACCCCAGGCCTCCAGAAGATGGCAAGTATACACAGTAGGAAGAATTACTCCTCATGCAGGACTTCCCCAGGAGAGCTGTTGATCAAACCTCCTTCATTAGACTCTGTGTGAAAGATAAATAAGCTTTCCTCACCATGATTCAATGAGACTTAGGTTTGTTGGCACTTGCCTGTATTGCTAACCCTGGCTAATACAGGTAGCCACCACAATTTTCTGCACTTAGAGATAAGGAAGTTGAGGTTTGCAGACTTGTGGATTAGGTACAATTGCTGGTAAATGGAAGAACCAAAATCTATACCCAGTCCCATCTGTCTCCAAAGCCTGCCCCTAAACTTTGATGACTTTCCATGACAGAGGCCAGTGTGGCAAGGGTTCTGAGGGCTGCAGGCTTCCCAGAAAGGGAAAATGATCTCCCTGCCAGAGAAAGCCTGTTCTGTGGTATATTCCACATTCTCGGGGCACTGTGGGATGAAACCTGTCCATCTTCAAGTCCCTGGGAGATGGGTTCATTGTGTACAAGCTGCTACTGTTCAGAGCAGAGCAGGAATTCTCTGGAGAACTCTTATCCTGACAAAAACTATACACTCAGGACAGCTGGTGGACTAAGCCAGGCCCTATGGCAATGAAACACTCACCACACGGGGACTGCGTGTTTGTGATAATTTGGTAGCCACTCATCACTGTGAAATTGCTGCAGCCACATAACCTAGTCATCCAGGAACCACCAGGGTGCACAGCCAGGAGGGGTCCCCAGGAAGCAGCTGCCTGGCTTTGACCTCCCTAAAGGTCCCAGGGAGCTTACATAAATCACCTTTTAAGCATCTATTCCGCACCTGCTGCAGACATTCGGCTGCAGTTACTACTGCTTGCAAGACTGTCTTAGAGACTGACAAAGGATTTGTTGTTCTGATTTCTGGATGTGTCTAAAAGAAAAATCCGACAAAAGTATTTGAACAAGGCCATCAAATATAATGAATCATCCATGTTGAAAAGGGAGAAAGTACACAGATTCAGGACTGTCTTAGAAGACACCAACCATGGAAACACTGCAGGGTGATAAAATGAAGCTCAGGAGGTAGAAGGATGTCTGTCCTGTTAGATGCTGTCTGTCCTGGCACTGACAGAGGGTAATGTACAGGAAGTAGCTATGAAGTGCCCGATTTCACCGTCGAGGTTTCTCTGAGCTGCTACAGTAATCCACATTGCTTTTCTGGAAAAGAACCCAATGAGGTTAGGGCAGATGATGGTGCTCATGTTTATAATCCTAGCATTCAGAAGGTGGAGGCAGGAGGTTGGTGAGTTTGAGGTCAGCCTGGGCTACTTAGGAAAATCCTGTATATAAAAAAAGAAGCTACAAAGAACAAAAGACAAGGATTGTCCTGCACACCAGCACACTAGGTCAGGATTGTATAGACAATGCCTGATGAAGTCTTTCCCAGAATATTTGCGAGACAGGCTAGCTGCTCAGTCACTGACCTGCATGACCACCTTCTGAGCCCATGCTCTGTGTCTCTCATCCTGACCTTCTAGAGGAACAGAGCCTTGGCTTTGCCTCTGGCCCTCTTGGCATGAGTATTCCCACTTACCACCCACCTGGTAGGTCACCGCTGTTCACAGCTACTTCCAGGCTCCCAGAGGCTCTGACGCAGACTGGAGAGCTCAGCTGAGGTGTGAGTAGATGGACATAAAATAAGTAGCTGCGAGGCTGAGAGCCTGTCTGCTGAGCTCTGGAAAATACAGGCTTCACAGACCATTTCTCTCTCTGGGTCCTGCCCAGCTCCTCCCAAGCCTTGGCACTCCACCATCCAAGAGGAGAAACAGTAACTAATAATAGACATCATTTCCAATAATAACACAGGACTCCCATCCTACTATAGAGTCCGAGGGATTAAAATACTCTGTATGAAAGAAACTGCTTGTTTCATGGCTCGACCTTTGGCAAACATGGCTACTGATCCCCAATCGTTCCTGGGCTGGCCTGTGTAGGTCGAGACAGGGAAATTGCAGTCCTTGCCTCACTTACGGGGCCCCTCCCCTGTGCAGCCCACCACCTTACTCCCTCCCTCACCCCCCCACCCCCCGCCTTGCCACCACTCCGTTCCAAACCTGCATCTGAGCTTGCTTTTTTTTTTGTCTCGAAACCATTCAGTCATGCCCAGCCCAAGGTCTGGGCCATCTGAGCCCTGGGATAGCTTTGAATGGTAAATTTACTTAAAAGGTTATTAGGGGTTTTATGATTTTTTTTTTTTTTTTTGTAACTCAGTGTGCTATTCTTGAACATGACCTTTGTAGACGACAACGTCATGTTTGCTGTAATGCCAAGGGTTGGCTATGTCTTTAGGTAATGAGACCTAAACTTCCGGTTCAATTGGTAAGGTGCTTGCCACACATGAGGACACAAGTTCAATCCACAGCACCCACATGAGAAAGCCGGAAACAGTGGCAAGTGCTTGCACTCCCACAACTAGGGAAGTAGAGGCAGGCAAATTCCCTGAGGCTTACTGTCCAGACACCCTAGCCAATGTGGTAAGCTTTTGCCAGTGAAAGATTAGCTACAAGAGGAAGCTGCCCTTCAAGAACAACACCTGGGGTTCCTCTGGCTGCCACAGCCATGCAGGGGTGTGTGTGTGTGTGTGTGTGTGTGTGTGTGTGTGTGTGTACTATACTGTGATGGCTAATCTCCATTGTCAGCCTGACTATACCTGGAATTAAATAAAATTGCAGGTCATTGAGCACATCTGTGAGGGATTTTTAGTTAAGTGGATCATTTGAGGCAGGAGAACTCACCCGAAATCTGGGCTATTCTTTCTCACCACGCAGCCTGTGGAAAGGACAATCTTAAGAGTAACTTCCACTCTTGGCCTACTTGTTCTCCTTCTTGGTTCGATGGCATTAGAGCCATTCTTTGGCCCTGAAGAAAAGCTGAAACACCCAGCCTCGTGAATTAACCACTGGACTTTTAATAGACAGCCATTGTTAGACTAGCTGGACTATAGCCTGTAATCCACTCTAATAAATCACACACACACACTTTATCGGTTCTGTTCTTTAGAGAACACTAATAGTACACATACATATCACTATCAGGAAATTTGCATACATCTAAGTGCCTAGGTATCTGGTAAGTTTTGACATATACATAACAATCTAACCACATCTTCAATATTTCCTTACCTCCAAAAGTTCCATAACCATCTGTGGATGCTCCCTTCACCCATAAGCAACCACTAGCCTCATTTCTGTCACCATGGAGAAATCTGCCCAACTTCGAGTTTATTTAAAGGAATCATATAGTAGACACTCTTTGGTGTCTGTCTCCTTCATAAAACCTGTTGTTTGTTTTTTGTTTGTTTGCTTATTTGTTTTTGGTTTATGCAAGTTTTCACCTATATGGGTAATTTATTCATTTTCTGTGATAAATAGCATCCCATAATGTGACTATGCAGTGATGTTTTTAGTTGCTAGATTCTTGATCTGTTTTCAGTCTTAATAATGCTGTTGGGAACAATCTAGTCCAAGTATTTATTTATGTGAACACATTTTTATTGTTCTTGAGCAAATAATACCTGGGAGTAAGTAGACTTGCTGAACATGAGACAGGTGTGGAACTTTAAGAAATTGTCAAACTATTTTCTAGACTAGGTTTGCCATCTGACACCCCATCCACCGTGTAGGAGACTGGGCATATTATATTCTTCTGACTCTGTCTACCTTCACTGTTTCCATGCATAAAAGACCCCTGGCCACTACATGGCTCTTAGCTCATAAGCCATCTCTACTAAACTATGTAATGTCTGAAACAAATCAGCTAAAAATACACCATACCTCAAACTCAACTAAAGTTCCTAATCATTCACAGTGTTTGAAGTAGTTTGGACATTGGGAAAGGTTATTCAACATAGTCCTGTAGAGAATCAACTATGGGCAGCTTTGTCATGCTCAAGTGAGGCAGCTAATGGATGGGAACAGGGAGTGGAAGGAAAGGCACAGAGGTGGCTGCCATCCCATCAGCCAACATTTCATTTATTTTATGTATATGAGTACATTGTAGTTGTCTTCAGGCACACCATTGTGAGCCATCATGTTGCTGAGAATTGAACTCAGGACCTCTGGAAGAACAGTCAGTGCCCTTAACCACTGAGCCATCTCTCTATCCCCTGAAGCCAACATTTCATGATGGGAACCAGTCATAGCTTACCCGGAGCCAAGCAAAGCTGAGTGTTTGAGTGGCCAGCCTGATGGCTCCATACCAGCCATCAGACACAGGATGGGAAGGGAGTGCCAGTCTTCCGGATGAGTGACCATCCCCACCCCTCAAGAGTTACCATCATCTTCTACCTGGCAACTGTGCCATTGGTACAAAGTTTGCATCTGCAGGCCATGTGAAATGACTTCCTCTTTCCTCTGTATCTCCATCTTATTTGTGGTCCCCCTTTCTCACATAGGATAGTTATGTGCAGAGTGTCTGTCCACTAGAGGGTGTGATCTTGGAGGGCTCTGTGCTCTGGTCATCTTGGGTCCTGAGGTTTGCCTCCTACAAGAGTGTTGACTGTGATAGAGACAGGTCACATCTGACAACTTCTTCACTTGGACACACCAGCTGTCTGCTTGTCCCAACTCCCCAGCTCATTAGCACACAGGTGAGGCCACGGGCCACAGGGATAAGACCACTTATTACAGAGGAAGTAAGAAATAAGAATACTTTCTCGTGTTCTAGATCTTTCTTCCTTCCATCCTTCAGCATTTGGCTGCAGATTTTCAAGGTGAGCTGAAAGCCATGTGGAGAGGAAGCCTCTGCTGTCTCTCTGTTGAGATCTGGGCCCTGGCAAGTCAGTTATCACCCTCCATCTAACACTGTGTAAACCAAAGCAGCTCAACTCATCGAGGGACACAACTGTGCGGACTTGTCAGCATGTTAAGGTACAAAGTCAGTTAACCATATATATGCTTTGAACACTGTACCTAGACACTAGTCTCACTGTGTAGCATGGTGACAGCCAAGATGAGTTACTCATATAGCATTGTGCCTCATATAGCACGGAACATCAATGTGCTCTCCACACTGAGTTTTAAGACCCACGGGGCTGGGGCCCTGCAGTACCCTGGCACATAGACTTGTACTGAAAACACTTCATTAGTGTTCATGGGTGAATGAACAGTGACGTCTCCTTGTTAGAGGTGTCTATTGCTGTGATGAAACACCATGACCAAAAGCAAGTTGTGAAGGAAAGGATTTATTTGGCTTATACTTCCACATCACTGTTCATCACTGAAGGAAGTTGATAATGGAACCTGGAGGCAGGAGCTGATGCAGAGGCCACGAAAGAGTGTTACTTACTGGTTTGCTGCTCATGGCTTTTAGATAGAACCAAAGACTATCAGTCTATGGTGGTACCAACCACCATTGACTGGGACCTCCTCCATCAATTACTAATTAAGAAAATACCCTACAGGCTTCAATACAGCCCAGTCTTCTAGTGATGTTTTCTCAGTTGAGGCTCCTTCCTCTCCGGTGACTCCAGCTTGTTTCAATTTGACATAAAACCAGCTGGCACATAATTACAATGCTTGTCATTAAAGTTATTATTCAAGTTATTATCAAGAGACTGACAATTTTACAGGAATAAGAGTTTGCACTTACTATCTCAGTTAATCCTAACACCATTCCTGCAAAGTAACTATTACCATCTGTTTTAGAGAAGAAGTTACAATTCAGGTGGTCACTTTAGTGACTGTCCCTAATGACATGTGGCTAGCAGCAAGTGCCAGAACTGACACTAGAGTTTGTGCACTAGCTTCAGGACAATGTGTGCCCCACAGGACTTTTTAATGCCCCATATATTCTTTCTCAACAATGAAGAGCAACAAGTCCGGCCCGCCATTCCTGAGCGTTGAGCAATTCGTCCCCTTCTGCCATTTGCCCTAGCCAGCTCCACCGCCTGCCCAGCAGAAGGGGGCTTGTGGTAATTACAGACCATGTTGTCCTTTTCATTTATGTCTTCACAATCCAGCTTGACACTGTGTCATAAAAGTTTATGTACTGTGTTCTCTCCGCTCCTCACTAATATTCGCCAGCATTCTCTCTGGCCATCCTGAATCAATACCACCGCTCCCTCTTTCAATAAAGAAGGGAGCTGTGAACATGGTCCAAATGTGCACAGTGACTATTTGCAGCAATTAGACGTCACTCTGAAAAATGGCCACTCTGAAGGAGCTGTAAGGACTGGCACATCACTAATGTCCCTCACCAGAGACTCTGAAAATTGCATGGCTTAAAAAATACCCTCCATTCCCCTCATCTCTCCTCTTTCTCACACCATCTTGTCTTCCTTCCTCACAATAGATAAGGAGAGAGAAGAGCATTCAAATTAGGGACCCCACAATCGATTTTTACTTGCAGTGGGTGGATTGTAATCAATGTTAATTAACCAGGATCTTTTTCAGTCCAGGTTGGGACAGGAGAGTAACTGCATAATATTTTTGACCAAGACAACAGATATTAATGGGCTTTGGTCAGCTAGAGGGCAAGATGGGGAGGAGGGCTGGTGCTGAGAGGCCTGGAGGAGGGGAAAAGCCATGGCTGCTCTCAGGTGGTCCTGTTGATGACCTCAGCAACTTTCTTGGGAGCTTTGGCATGGAGTCGCAGCTGCTTTCCGTTTCTTTAAGAGCAGGCTTTCTATCCTAGGTGGGGTGCAGCTCATCAGTGAATAGTCCCTACAATGGAGTCTTCGTGGGGGAGATGGTGTCTATGGCTACCCGAAAGCACAGCTCACATCTGGGCACTGTACCACAGTGGGGAAAAGGAGGGAGCTTGACCCAGACAGCACTTCCTGCCTGTGGAGTTGTCCTTCAATGTCCTTGTATACCATTATCCCCATGATCCCCAGATAGGACTCAACAATGACTCTACACAGAGGCACACTGCGACAATACCAAGGGAACTGAGAAGCTACTGTGACCCTGTGCCACAATGACATAGCCATCAGCCTCTGGGCAGCGGCTTTGGCGGTCGCCCTTTCCGCATAAGAAGCCCCTAACCTCACCGGTGTTGCATCCTTTAATATATCAGAGGAAGTGGGTGAAGAACCGTCGGAAATGAGAAAGAACTCCTCCAAAACAACTACAATTGTCCCATTTTGAAACAATACAAGATTACACATTTTTGTTAAGGTGGAGCAGTACCGGTGCCCAAGGGGTCTATCTCCTGGAAGGATCGCAAGGGATGTATTTTCTTTGCTGTCTCAATAGCGTTTTGGTGAGTGTTCTTCTGTCTCCAAATGAGGCTTCCAATGCCTCTATAAGGGGCATGCTCCTGAAATACCTGGGAAGCTGAACGTGCAAGTCAGAGAATAACCATGGTGGGTGATATAGCCAGCAAGAACATGATTTCCTAATCACCCTGAAGGGTACCCTGTGCTCTGGGATATGCAAAGGCCCCATGGTTGTGACAGATAATGGCTCCTCCTCTTCCAGGCACCTTTGGGAGTCTTCCTTTTATGGAAGCAGAATGAAATTAGAGAAGAAATGAAAAAGGAAGTGGAAAGAAAGTAAAAAAGGAAACAGAAGGTGTTGAGGACTTATGCATCAGGAGGCAAAGGAATAAGGTGTTGGGGACTTATGCATCAGGAGGCAAGCCCTCTGCTGCATGCTGCCATGTGATCTCGGTGCTCATGGAATTCTGGGGTTGGTAAAAGGGAGGCAGAATAGAAAACAGCTAGCATGCTCATATGGGCGCCACACGGTGGGCCCAGGATCACTCAAAGGGAGTCTCCAAGGAAAGGGAGAGGAGCAAAGAGCAGATGGAGGAGTAGGGGTAGGGATCAGATGCTAGCTCACCCCAGGATTTACACGCTCTTCTCCCAGACCACACTGCTCTCAATGAGCTGTGTCCTCAGTAGTCAAATTGTCCTTTCTGAAGCCATTGATTGTGAGGCAACCTGAGAAGGCCTGCTTAGTCCTGACTAGCTGGGAGTGAGCTCACAGTGGGGTCACACTAGTATCAGTTAGAAACAAGCAATTACCCAGGTGCTCCAAGCAATTACCCAGGGCTATCCATGTAGGAAGTTTTTTAAAAAGCACCCTTCCTTCCAACATGGAGAAGAACTACAATTTGGAAAATAGAACCAGAGCCAGCAGCATTCCCAGCCCTCCTGATGGTCCAGTGTTTCTTCAGTGATATTGACTCCACAAATCTGGAGGGGCCCAATATATTCCCAAGAAGATCTTGGCCTTGAAGGTGGGTCAATGAAAAGAGTTGGAAGATGGGACATGGGATCCACCCTGCACTCTTATGAGGCAGAGGGAGGGTGCAGAAAGTCCTTACAAGGCTCACTGCAGCAAGTGTCACTGGGCTGGATGAAACTGTGGAAGGAATGTGTAGTTATTCAGGGGCACGTACTTCTAACAAGTTTTGAGGAAAGAATATGATACTGAGAATTCTGCGACTTTCTTAATTTATTTCAGTGGGAAGCCCCTAAAGGTACACTAGTTGGTTATTTCTGCTTTGGTTTGGTTTTTTGTTTGTTTGCTTGTTTTTGTCAAATTGACCCAAGCTAGATGAGTCTAGGAAGAGGGAACTTTAATTGATAAAATGCATAAATTGAACTGGCATATAGGCAAGTCTGTGCAGGCATTTTCCTGATCAATTACTGATGTGGAAGGTTCAAGCCCACTGTGGTCAGTGCCATACTTGGAACATAGTCCTGGGGTGTACAGCAAAGCAAACTGAGTAAACCAGGAGTAGCAAGCTAATAAGCAGCATTCCTCTGCTTCAGATCCTGCCTCAAGGTTCCTGCCATGTTTGAGTTCCTGCCCTGACTTCCCTCAGTGATGGAATGTTGTCTGGAAGCGTAAGGTTAAATACATTTTTCTTCTCATGTTGGTTTTGGTCATGATTTGGATCAAAACACTACAAACCTAACTAGGACAGAGGGTTATTAGCTGCCCTCTCAGAATTCTCTGTGCTTCAGTGGCGTCTGCTGTTATCAGTCTTGAGTGTGGGTGGAGCCTTTAGCTCACCCACCTCCAAGACTGGCTGATAAAGGAAAGGTTGAAAACTATCCTGTAGGTATGATTGATGTTCACTTGAGCCTAAACAAAAAGATTCAGTGTGTCATACTAGGTGCCACCAGTTTAGATGCAACTTTCTAAAGCCTGATCAACACCAATAAGGCAGTCTCTGGGGCTGCTGCTGGCATCTGGTTTTTCCTACCTCAGAAACTGATCTCAAAAAACCTCCCTGAGAAACACCTTAGACCCCCCCCTCAGTTTTCAGATTGAAGACCCCAACCAGGATTTCTATGAAGTAATACTTAGGAAAAGAAGGAGGCAGAGGTGTGTTCTGCATTAGACTGTGCTGCAAACCATAATGTGTGATGGTGGGAAATGGAAAGTTTGCGAATACTCTGTAAGATAGGATCTTGGTAGAATGTGTGAGCCCCTAATCTAATATAGCAGGTATGGTAGTTTGAATGGGTATGGTCCCCATAGACTCATGTGTTTGAATACTTGGCCCATATGGAGTGGCATTATTAGGAGGTGTGGCCTTGTTAGAGTGAGTGTCATCTTGTTAGAAAGGAAGTATGTCACTGTGGAGGTGGACTTTGAGTTCTCCCATGCTCAAGTTACACCTAATGTTGCCTACAGTCTCCGTCTGCTGCCTATAGACCAAGATGTAGAACTCTCAGCTTCTTCTCCTCCAGCATCACATCTGCCTTGATGCTGTCATGCTTCTCACCATGATGATAATGGACTGAACCTCTGAACCTGTAAGCCAGCCCCAACTAAATGTTGTCGTTTATAAGAGTTGTTTTGGTTGTAGTGTCTCTTCACAACAAGAGAAACCCTAAGTAAGACAACTAGTATCTTTTAAAGAAGAGAGACAAACAAGCAAATAAACAAAGACAATGGGATGTGAAGGATAAAGAACACAGTCCTAGAGAGTACAGACTAAAGTTATACTGTTGTAAACCAAAGCCTCCCCAGGCTGCATGTGAGAGTGGACCTCTCCTGGAACCTTTGGGAGAGCCTACTGTCTGCCAGCTCTCAGAACCATTGGAGAATAAACCATTGATTGTTGCATGTCATGGGGTTTGCATGCTTTGCTACAGTGGCCCAATGAACCATAGAGAAGGGATGTGGCTTCTTTTTCAAGATGGGGTAATGGTTTCTGTACTGGGAGTGGAAGAGTCTCCAGAGGAGGAGGGAAGGTCTGATTTGGATCATCTCAGCAAATGCCTGGGACATAATTGAATCAGGAGTAAGCTGGGACCTGGTGGTCTCCCTGATAAAAAGGTCCCAGCTGCTGGACAAGGGTGGCCCCAAGGGGGAAGATGTAGGAGAGGGAAATAGGTCTACAACTGGGGATTTGTCACTTTCAAGTGGCAGGAGAGAAAGAAGTACCAAAGAAACACTGACAAGAGGTAAACTAAAAATCAAGTAAAGGAGATCTTAGGGGAGACAAAGGAGAGAGGTGTGAGTGAGTTGCAGAGGAGGGGTACAGCAAGCACAGGGCGGGGCCACTGAGGCTGCCTCTGCACCAGTGCTGTCAGGATGCTTGCAGCCTTCTAGGGGGATGGAAGGTCCTGGCCTTAAAGATTCCTTAAACTCTCTGCAAAGACAGTTGCTTTATTTCTCTATTATGAACTATGTGTGGGCACATACTTGTGTGTAGATGAATGTGGACACTCTTCTACCTTATCTGTCTGAGATATTGCCCCCTAATGAAACCCAGAGCTCAGCAATACAGCAAGTCTTACTAGTCATCTCATTCCAGGGACCCTCTGTTTCTCTCTGCCTTTCCAGACTAGAATTTCAGGGAATCAGCCACACCTACTTTATTTGGTATTTGGAAGTTAAATGGGTTTGGGGACCCAAACTCCAGGGATTATATTCACACAGCAAGCACCTTAGCCACCAAGCCTTAGCCCCAGCATGTATGTCTACCCTTATCTGTTCACAGGCAGGCACAGCCTTGGGTGTTTAGATGACAGAACTAGGCAGCTACTCTTTCCTCCTACCTTAGAGAAGGAAGCCAATACCTTTCAGGGTGCTTTAAAAATAAGCAAGCTAAAAAACTGCATTTGACAGCTAAAGACAATCAAGTGGATGCCTTTTCATAGAATTTACATGAATTCTTCTTAAAGGAAGCTGACCCACCTGGGAGTTGATTCCTTTCCTTTCATGGACATAGCTTACACACCAGCAGCCATTTTCCCACCATGAGATAACCATAAGGCTGATTTGGGGTTCTAAGAACCAAGACTCCTGTTGATCATAAAGATACCCCTTCCAATGCTGGAAGTTCTAGCTCCAAACTTTAGATTACAAGAAAGAAATTCAACCTTTACCTGCAGTCCTTATAATTTGGAGACTGACATTAAGTACTATGTTGTCTGCGACTTGAGTAAACTGGCACTTATACTGTGAGAGCTGGCAACATTGCTATCGCAGAACTTGGGGGAATGCCCAGTTCTTTGAGTTCTAGAGATGTTGCTTCCAACTCAACCAAGAACACTCAGGGGAAAGAGGCCAGGTGATAAGGGAAGCCAGAAGGAGCTGCATGGGGCAAAGGTTATTGAGGAAGACCCTGGAGCCCACCAAACAAACTCAGCTTAGGTAAGGATCGGGGAATGGGAGCAAAGGTAGTTTGGAGACTCTGAACAAACAGAGTGAAGGAGAAATGATACTGAAGAACTACTGTGGCCTCCTGCAAGCTGGGGCTTCCGAGGGATGGAAGGGTTTGTCCACATAGATAAGGTCAGACACCCAGCCATTCTTCCCCAGTATCCCAGTCTCGCTCACTTAAAACCCTTCAGAAGGCACTGACAGCCATTACTGATATCTATCATTGTTTCATCTGTGGAAAACATCAATGAATTTAACCAAGGCTATCTCCTGTGGGTTTCCATGGGCAAATCGCACGAGTGTTCCAGAAGACACATGGGGAGTCTTGGGTATCCTAGTGAGGAGTTTAGATGCATCATGTTCAACTTTCTTACTTCACTGGGGAAGAAAATAAGCCAGGGAAGTCATTCTGGATGAGTGGGGAGCTTGTCCAGTTATTCTTCCCTGTAACTCTCTCAGGGCTGTTGAAGTGGATGGTTCCTATTTGGAGCTCCAGGCAAAGGGAACACAGCAGCCCACGGTGACAGTTTCTTATTTCAAGAAACCTCACACTAGAAAGTACTTTGAAGAACACATATTTTTTGAGACTAACTAAATATTTGAACTGTATATTCATTCCCAGTCTTTCTTTCTACTCTAAAAGCAAAAACAAGTCTCTGTAATTTGGTGAAGGAATTGACTTGGATGAAAGAGAGACTCTAACTTGGTAACCACATACAGGAAAGTGCCCTGAAGTCCGCATTTCCGACATGTCTTTGGCGGTATCTGCAAGTTTCCAATGAATCACCAAGAAAACACAGCCAGTCCCCTTCAGTGACCTTGCAGTTGCTATGTGAAAAGGTCGGTGTGAGCCACCCTCTGCACACCACAAACCAGCCATTCAGAAAGCCAAGTTAGGATTGCATAGGAAACCATAGAGACAGTTCCACCACAAACTATCTGATACTACAATCCACGTTATAGACTGCATGCATTCTGGATGACCATGAGGTATGATATTAGGCTTTATCTTATGGCTGAGAGCATGTGTCCCTCACTGACTTCCTATAATCAGGCCATTTAGGAGTCCTGTTAAGTCAACTTTCCACACTGTATTTCTTACGCCTGAGTGTCCCTCAAGCATCCTGGATGCCCTGCATGCTCTAGTGGCTCCCATCCTCTCCAGTGCTCTCCTTCTTAGATAAACACAGTATGATGATTCATCCTCATTGTTGACCTAGGAGACATCCTCCTGGGCTTATCTCTGAAGGAATTTCCTAGAAAGGCTTAACCAAGAAAGATCCACCCTGAGTGTGGGTCCCACCAAATAACAGGGAGCAGGTAAACCTGATGAGCAGAGAATTTCCCTCTTACTGCTTCCTCTGTCTATATGAGCAAGCTCCATCCCTGTAGATGCATGGCATACCCACCACCATGCCTCCTGCCATGGACTGTATCTCCCAAAGTGTGAACCAAAATAAACCTTCATCAACAAGAAAATTAATACATGAGGGCATCCTGACATCATTGCCTAGTTAAATGTCTAACTTTGGTCATATGTTCTCATATAAACAACTGGTATCCCAACTCCTTCACTTAAGGCAGTTAGTCAAGAGGAGCCCACACAGCTTACAAACAAGTCCTGAGCCCCATGACAGAGCCCTGAATACCCTAGTTGCTGTACTGCTTTCCAATCTGGTCCTTCCCAAAGCCTTCTCATAGCCCCTTTCCCTGGAATCTCCTGTGGGTTCCCTATGCTGAATCCAAGGAGTGCATAAAAGAATGAACAAAACAAGTTTATGTAACCTCTACCCGTCCTAGTAGAAACAAAGCTCCAAGGAAGCTGAATAGCCATCCAGCAGGATACATTTCATGTCAGAGATACAATGTGGTGTTATGTAGCCAAGAAAGAGCAGATCAGATATATTTGTACATAATAGCAAGAGTTTGTGTATGTAAAATACTATCCTGTCACATAAAAATGCAAGTTTCAGCCAGACCTGTAGTAACACATGCCTCTAATCCCAGCTCTTGGGAGGCAGAGACAGATGAAGTCTGTGAGTTCAAGGCCAGCCTGGTGTACATAGTGAGTTTTAGGATAGCCAGCGCTATATAATAGAGAGACCCTGTCTTGAAAAAGCAAAACAAATAAACAAACAATTGCAAGTTTCTATGTGCATACATAGCTGGAAGTCTACACGAATTCTTAATCATGTTGATTTCTGGAATTAGAGATAAGACACTGAAATTTTACTTCTTTACTATAGGTTTTTAGTTTATCAGTTTTTATGACCATGGACTGCTTTTGTGATTTAAAAACTTCTATTTTAAATCAAACAAAGGCTTTCCCCCTCTTTTTGTTTAGTCTAATGTGAACCTGGAGATTCTGACTGTATCTGTGTCTTTCTCCTGGTCAGGCTGCAGACCACTCCATCAGTCAAACGTTCTCTTACACTAGGTGCTTCCATTGGTCATAGAGCACTGGTGTAGGAGGTGAAATCATTCTAAAATGTGCTAGAGACCTTAGTGTAAGTACTGAAACTCTGAAACTGTTAAAAACATAAAGAAATATCACAATTGTTGATATGGAAAAACACTTTGTGAAATGAACTCCAATATCAGGAATTGATAACTGGGATTACATGAAGTTTTTTGCACAGGAAGAGAAGCAATTAATGGAGTGAAGACAGAGCCTACAGAGTGGGCCACAGTCTTTGCTAGCTGTGCCTCTGACAGAAGATTAGTTTGTAGAGTAGATGGAGTTACTGCTCAGGGTCAAGATGCTTGCCACAGCGCTGGATCAATCCCCAACACTACTAAAGCCAGACAGCTGCTCACTGAGTCACAAAAGAGCTAACCAATCAGTTCTCAAAAGCTGAAGAATAAATGTCTGATTGACACACACAAAAAAATATTCAACATCACTAAACCATCAGGGAACTGTAAGTGAAAACAGGGAAATTCTCTCTTACCCCCCTCAGAATGGCTTCTGTCAAGAAAACAAATGACAGCAAATGCTGGCGAAGATGTAGAGAAAGGGGACCAGTTATGCATTGCTAATGGGAATGTAAATTAGCCCAGCCATTATGAAAGCCATATAAAGGTTTCTATAAAACAAGATTTAAATAGAGGTATCACATGACCCAGCTATACCATTTCTGGGTGTGTACCTTGAGAATACTAAATTAACACCTAGCAAAAGGGCAAATATGGTGGTCAAAGTACATGGTATTCTTGAAACTGTCTTTGTGAAACCCAGTACTGTACACACTGACTAGATACCAACGAGAAACTAAAACTGAAATCATACCTTCTGTATGTTGTAGATGCTCTTGACTCAGGAGCATATTCCTGTCTTACCACTGCTGAACAGTCCCAGCTTCAGACACCCACGGGAACTGAACAAAGTGACACACGCACAGTGGGACTTTGCCTTGAAAGCATCATCAACTTCCCAAAGAGGCACTGGGCAGCTAGGGCGTAAAATAAGGAACATACCTGAGTACAGATTTGTTGACTCTCCGCTAACTGCCACTTTTCTCTTGGTTTTAAGGTCTTAAAATGTTGTCTCTGGAAGACACTGTGTTATAACCAGGGTCGAAATCTATCACTGAGACAAGCATCGCTGAAAGCGGCCATGAAGAAAGGCGGCTGCAGGAGCCTGGCATTTACTTCTCCCTAGCTGGCTGTTTGCTGGACTTAGTGTGAATAATTTAAAGCGCTTAGCTGTGTGCTTGAGTATCCATCCCATGGCTGGGTGAGAAGCACAGACAGTAGCCTTTTGTCCTTCTGAAGGACAGACCATAGGATGCCAAGGGTCTCTCAGCAAATAGCAGCTGTGTGTTCTCAATTCTTTGCAGACACACCTAAGAGCAGAAGTTCAAACACAGTAAAGTCTGAGAGACCAAGAAAGGAAACTCTGCTCCATTACTACCACTGATAACATCAAAACTCCTAATGGTTGTGCAGTTCCAGTGGATGGTATCACCTCTAAAGCCTACTCCCTCACCCCCAAGAATTTTTAAATGTTAGTTCCATCCACATCAAAATAGGCCTTGAGAGGCTCAACTTTATCTAAATAATCTGTAGGGTTTTGACTTGTAGGGAGAGAGTACCTTAATATTCTCATACATTAATCACTAAGTCTGCCGATGCAGTTGGTACAACACAGAACTAGGAAGGTGTTGATAACCACCCTTGGGAGCTGGACAAGCAAGAGTGGTCAGCATGAGCAGAAAGTGGACATATGACCTTAGGAACACATTAGTGCTAGTCAGGGTTTCAGCAGGCTGATACGCTGGGAAGCTATCAGATCCTCCCATGGGACAAAAAAAAAAAACAAAACAGAGGGAGAAACAGAAGGAAGGCCTGAGAGCTATGACTCAGATTAAGCAAAGTGCAATTTCCAGTGGGAAACAGTGTGAGAAGAATTAGAACAGAAGGGAAGTGGTGGTACAAAGAGAGGTGACAAACTGGGTTAACAGAAGCGGGGTGCAGGGGGAGAGCAGTTGCCGAACTCAATCCTACAAACATTTGTGGGGTGTCTTACTTTGTAACAGGAATCGGGGAGTCTCTGAGGAGAGGGGAGCAATCTGACAATTTTGAACAAAACAGATTCCCTACCCTTACAAAGCCCATACTTTATGACGACAGATAAGACAATTAAAACCAGATGTTGTTGATGGGAGCCAGGTGCTGGGTCCTAGACCATCAGTTCAACAATAATAACAAAAAAGTTCCTAGTTCCTAATCCACTAGGAAGATTTGGTGAGAGATAAGGCAGAAAAGCTGTAATCAGAATGTCTGAAGCCCTAAGAAACTGGCCACACGCATCACCTCAAGAGCAGAGAGAGGGTACTCTCTGGGGTTCAGCCTTCTCTCTGCCCTGCGGGTTTGTTTCTGCCAACTCTCTTAGGCTGTATCCTCTTACATGAGAGACGACTGCAGCAGGTTCCATTGTTGCTTTCGGATAGGTCACCCCTAAGGAACATGGGCAAGGAAGGCTGCTTCTAAAGAATTCTCTCCTCAAATCCCCTAACAGACATTTTCTCAAATTTCATTGGCCAAAGTCAACCCAACTCTTTTAGTGGTCACATACCCTAACTGAGCCCTATGCTACATGCCAGGAAGAGAACAAAAGCCTCTGCCACAGAAACTGCAGAGCTGATGTACAGGGACATTTACACTCAACTCCTAATGTGTATACTCTGAGGGCACTCAAGAGCTTCACTGAGGAAAAGAGATGAAGGAGTGGTGTGAGCTGGTCAAAGGCAAGGAGGACAGAACAGGTGGAAGATTCCATGAACCCTGTCAGCTCCCGCTTTGGGCACCGTTGCTATGGCAACTACTGAGACCTTGTCAAATTAGCTGAGAACTAAGGCTCTGAGAACATTATGGGAGAGGGGGTGGAAACTGTCAGAGCCAGGGGATAAGGAAGTTTCCTGGGAGATTGTGTCTCCTAGTAATGTCAGAAGCTATACCCGTAGAGTCTCACCGACATGACTGCCCTCAGACATGAGCCGAACAAAGATACCACCAATGGGCTACCAAAGGGAACAGGAGAAAGCCCATGAAACCTCAACCCTACCTAAAAAACTACAGGCAACTGAGGAAAGCTGGGATCCCAGAGAGATAGTCTTCCCCAGGTAAGGACATATCAGTTGGCTGTCCGATACTAAATGATCAGCCCTGAAAAAATATATATAACAGTGTATGGGCTGATGAGGTTATTATAGCAACATGTGGGTATACACATATACATAGATGCATGTAATAACAGTTAATGGAAAGAAGCCATGAATTTGGAAGAGAGTAAGGAGGGTTTACTGGGGTGGGTTGTGGTTTGGAAGGAGGGAAGGGAAAGGAGAACTGATGTAATTCTATTATAATCTTAAAAAGAAAAAATTAGTGGGGAAATAAGATATACTCAATAAGTTCCAGTGTCCTGTCTGAACAAAAGATGGACTGTAAGCGTGAGGTGAAGAGCCAGCAGAACCCTCTGCCTGGCAGAATAGAGGAAGGCCTGTCATGTTGGCTAAAACCCTTGACTCTCTTGGAAAACCAGAGGCCATTTTATGTTTCCAGCACTGGATTCTCATGGTCAGATGTTGGCTGGTTGGTGGTTGGGTAAGGTTTTCCTTTCATTTCTTGGTCTTACAGAGCAAATGCAGAGCCTTGGATTTGCTATGCAGGCCCTCTACCATGGAACTACACCCTCAGCACTAGACTGTGCTTTTCACAAAAAGATCATACTGTCACATGGTAGAAGAAGATGAGAAACAAATTAACAAGAGTCTCTGGAAACATAAAGGGGACAGAGGTCCAGAGCCATGCCTATGGCCAGGTGGCAAGTTTCCCCCAATGAATGGCAAGCCCCAGATAGGAACGCTCAGAACTCCAAGGTCTAGATCTCTGTTTCTGCTGCTGTCACTGGGCAGAAAGTCTGGGAATCACTGCTGAACCATTTGTGGGTGTTGGCAGGACTATAGTCTGAAAGATGCAAACCTACCCTGTCCTGAAACTGCATGGGTAGTCTGGCAGTGACACCTCTACAAGTCTCTGTGGTATCAACTTTGAATACGCCTTCTACTTAAAACAGCCATAACTCTGCAGGTTTCCATCCTCAGAGACAAAGCATTGTTTGTGTGGCTGCTTTCGAACCCTTTCTTGAGGCTGTGTCACTCAGTGAGCATTCAGTCAGCCCAAGAGTCCAGCCTCCGTGAAGGACTCTTCCCGAACCTGCTCTCTCCTGCCTGCTTCCTGCTATATAATACAGCTCTGTCTACAGCCAGCTTACTCACAGACTCATTGCTCTGGGCTGTCATTTTCTTGTCTATTAATAAAAAATGGGAGGGGGGATCAAAACCAGATTCAACCTTGGGGGTTTGTTGGGGGTGAAGAACATCCTGTCTGCTAGGTGCTCTGAGCTCTTTCGAACAGCAAAGGAGAAGACATATTATTCATGCAAGACAATGTTTTCTACCTCCTCCCCGGGGAAGGTCGAGCGTGGTCCCTCCACACCCTCTCAGCACACTCTCTCCCCACATGCAGCCCCAGGGAGGCTCTGATGGAGAATAAATCACCTGTAGCACAGGCTTGGGAGCAAAGGAGCCACATCACAGGTGCAGAGTGGGCAGGCTTGGAGGGCCCACCCGGCTCCACGCCAGCTGGGATGGGGCCAGGCTGGGAGGCAGCAGCTCCCTGGACCCAGGCACTCCAGGGAGTGACCCTCTCCTGGCTACCCTTCCAACTTCACATAGGCCCCATCTCCAAGCCTGAGTGGAACTGGAGGCCCATTAATAATCATCCCTGGGCAGTAGATGCAATTCATAGGAGTAATAATGTAATGAAGGGTTTTATCCTTCCTACACATTGGCCTGCTTCCCCCTTTTGCTACAGTCACCACCTGAATAGGATTAGAGAAAGCAAAATACTGTAGTTCACTGGAGATCACATTTCTGTCTCCTCAGTCTGCCTACACTTGCTGTTGGAAGACAAAGACTCATAAGAGACTGTGGCTCTGGCCATAAAGAAGATCATGCAGTGTTGCTCTAGTGGGGGTCGGGGGAAGACGCATCTGCCTAGGCCCTAGCTGCAAGGCTGGGCACAATAATTTATCTTCTGAACCTAAGGAGTGGTACAGACTAGCCCACAGCTGAAGGGTGTGTCAGCAACCAGAAGGCCTGCATGCCTTAGGTAAAAGACCTGAGAAAGGCGGTGGCGTGCTCTTGGAGAGAAATCATGTTGGCTTTATAAGTACAAGGGTAAACCACAAGTCCAGCAGTCCTCCTCTGTGCAAGCAGCTCACCCTCCTTCCTTCCACACCCCTCACCCAGCCCTCCTTTTTGATTAGGGAGAGGAATTTGATTATCTGTTTTTGTGGGCACTCCATAATTGTTTGGGGGCATTTCTCAGTCTGTTTGTTCCCTCCAGCATGGCTGTTGAATTTGCTCTGTCAGGGAGCTGGAGCAGGACACTTGATAGCATGTATTTGTTGCCTTCCACATACCAGCACCCAGCGAGACAGGGTCATGGACTTCTTTTTGGCCAGTGTTCCACTACCATGGTGTTTTCTTTGTCTTGGAGAATCCACTAGGTTTAATGGGTGTTGCATACAAAGAACGACAGGAATTTGGAGATTTAAAGCACACACACACACACACACACACACACACACACACACGAGAAGAGGAATCAAATTGAATTGGTTCATGTGCAGGACTCTGCCAGGGGCTATTTCTGGGTACCCTCAAGGGAGCACCTAGCACCATAGAAGCCGTTTCTCTCATAGCAAGGTTCTTAGCGTCCCTCTCTGGGTCACAGCTTTACTCTGCATGTCTCCTTCCAATCCAGTGACACCATTTCTCTGGCCTGGAAACTCTGAGGAGTGGTTTAATAGACTCCCTATGTAAGTCCCACAGAAGGACCTCCTTCCAGGGTGCTTTTCTTCTAAGATATTGTGCTGGGTTCTCATACTTCTGAGATACATCAAATCCAAGGAAACAGGACAACGACTACAGTTCTTCTCATCCTCACCCCTTAACTATGGGATCCATTTGCAGTTTCAACAATCAGTGGGCAACTGAGGGTAGAGGTTATCAAATGGAAATTTACAAAAATGAGCATCTAGTATTTTATATAACTTTTAGTAAAACATATTGCTATTTTAATTCTATTTTATTCATAGTTATATTGTTAGGCTTTTACTATGGATACTTTAAAAAGTTAAACTTAGTCTAGGCACATACAGTGTCTTAGTCAGGGTTTCTATACCTGCACAAACATCATGACAAAGATGCAAGTTGGGGAGGAAAGGGTTTGTTGAGCTTACACTTCCAATTGCTGTTCATCACCAAAGGAAGTCAGGACTGGAACTCAAGCAGGTCAGGAAGCAGGAGCTGATGCAGAGGCCATGGAGGATTGCTGCTTACTGACTTGCTTGCTTCTCCTGGCTTGCTCAGCCTGTTTTCTAATAGAACCCAAGACTACCAGCCCACAGATGATACCACCCACAAGGGGCCCTCCGCCCTTGATCACTAATTGAGAAAATGCCTTACACCTGGATCTCATAGAGGCATTTTTCTCAACTGAAACTTTTTTCTCTGTGATAACTCCAGCTTGTGTCAAGTTGACACACAAAACTAGCCAGTACATACAGTAAAAACAAAACAATACATGCTGCATCGGATACTGTGTGGTTTCAAATGTCTGCCAAAAGTCATGGACTGACCACTCTTTCCTCAAATTAGAGGGCCCTACTGTATCGCCTCAACTAAAGGGTGGGATGTTTCTAACAAGCACTGATTTCTCCCTCAAGCAATCATTCTGTAAGTGCAAGCCTAGGTCATGATTGACTGAGGCAGTAAACTTCAGCCATACTTTGAGAAGAGGCAGAAATGACCAATACGCTGCCTTGGTTTCCAATTTCTTTCAATACAGAATCCTTCCTCCCTCTCTCCATCCCTCCATCCCTCCCTTCCTTTCTCCCTCCCTCTTTATTCCCCCATATCTTTTTTCCTTTCTTTCTTTCATCAGAGCAGCTGGATTTTTTTTTTTTTTTTTTGAGAAATTCCTCAAAGCAAATTTCTCAGCAAAACATACTCTATTCTCCAGCCTGAGGTCACTGGAAGAAAGGGACTTGGCGTATGGCAGGCATAGTCACAGTAATGGCTCCCAGTTAGTGTGTACTTTACCACATGCCAAGTACATTGTAAATGCTATCTCTTACCATTAAATATGCCTAGTGGAATTTAACTGAATCCTGTAATGGAAATGGCATCACTTTACAAAGACATGGCTGTGACCCAGGTGAGGAATCAGGGGGACACAGTTCTAATCCCACCAATATCCCACAACTGCCTGCATTTTTCATCTTCCAATTGAGAGGAGACAACGTGTGCTCTAGCCGCCCTGTTAGACTGCTGGAGAGAAAATGTAAAGAGATTGCTTTCTAATGCCTGCTGGTCTACAGCCAGATCACACAATGGGGCATTGCATTCACCAAGCATCTTCTCCACTCAGTCAGACTGCCTCTCTCCTCTGTCTCCTGACTGGCTTGGTAGTAGCCTGGGCAGAGTAAAAGGCAGTATCATCTCCTGGTCATGGGACTAGCTATCTATTGCTGTAACTTCCTTGACACAAGCTAAAAGACCTTCTCTTTGGCCAATAGGGCACCTGAGGAATTAGAATCTTCCCATTGAATCCTGGTGCCAGCCAGGGAAGTGGATTGTAACAGCTAGAGGAAGATCTCCACACAGTTCTGACAAGCTGTCAGGGCATCTTTCGGGAGAGACTGTAGTGAGACAGTGGTACAGTGGTGGGCAGGACCACACCTTGGCCAGGGCTACTGAATCATACATACCTTTTGCTTGATTTAAACCCAAGCCTCATGTCAGCACTGGGAAGATGGATCTAGTGATCATTATACCTTTTCATTGTTCCTTCTTCATTGTGGCCACATTAACCAACCCTCTCTCTGGTTTTCAGTATTATTTGTCTCTTTACTTAGCAGAGTAGGTAGTTGAGCCTATGCTGTTAGGCCTTTCAGGTCCCAGATACCAACCCTAACAACTGTAGTAACATGGCTGTATAATAAATTAGCTCATGGTGCAGCCGCACTAAACAGAGTGAATGTATCATCTCACAGATTTTCTGAGGGTCAGGAATTTGGAAAGATTTTTGTTTAGGGTTTTTCATGAGTTTTAGCTAATAGAGCTGTAGCTAGCCAAAGCTTTACTCACACCAAAAGATCCACTTCCAAGATGAACTGCTGGCATGAAGCTGGCTTTTGGCAGGAGGCCTCAGTTCTGCACTGCACTGTTTCGGTGTCCTCAGAACACAGTGTGTGACTTCCACTAAGGTAGTCAGTCCAAGGGAATGAGTGAAGATGAAGCCTAGGGCCTCCAATGACCTAGCTCTAAAGGAGCCATCTACTATTCTCATCAACACCCTTTTTCAAAACGGAAGTGACATTTTGGTCAACATTCATGAGAAGTAGCAGTCACCACAATGATGTATTTGTTATCTTGGAGGACAGCATTTAAGTCTTTTCTTCAGTTTTTACCTGGGTCAAACCAAACAAACAAACAAAGACACAAACAAATAAAATAGAGATGAGTTTGGTGGTGAGAAGAGCTTATAGGAAGGCATGAGCTGAGGACTCTGGGCTATTGGATCATAAAGTAAGTTATTGCAGACTATGGTACATTCCCTGGGGAAGTTAGTGCCTGGCCTGGCCTAAAGGTAGTCTGTTGCCTTGTTCTTTTGTTTGTTTGTTTTTTATTTGTTATTTTATTTATTTAATTTCAAATGTTATCCCCCTTCCCACTTTCCCCTCCACAAGCTCCCTATGCCCTCCTCCCTCCCGCTGCCTCTATGAAGATGCTCTCCCACCCACTCTTCATTAGCAGCCTAGCATTCCCATATCCTGGGTCATCGAGCTTCCAGAGGACCAAGGGGCTCCCCTCCCAGTGATACCAGACAAGGCCATCCTCTGCTACATATCCAGCTGGAGCCATGGGTACCCCCTGTGTAATCTTTGGTTGGTGGTTTAGTCCCTGAGAGTTTGGGGGTGTGGGGCTAGTTGGTTGATATTGTTGTTTTTCCTATGAGTTTGCAAACCCCTTCAGCTCCTACAGTCCTTGCCCTAACTTCCCCATTGGGGTCCCCTCGCTCAGTCCAATGTTTGGCTGTGTACATCCACATTTGTATTGGTCCCACTCTGGTAGAGCCTCTTAAGGGACAGCTATACCAGGCTCCTGTCAGTAAGCGCTTCTTGGCATCAGCAATAGTGTCTGGGTTTGGTCGCAGCAGATGGGAAGGATCCCTAGGTGGGGCAGTCTCTGGATGGCCTTTCCTTCAGTTTTTGCTCCATTCTTTGTCCCTGCATTTCCTTTTGACAGGAGGAATTCTGGATTAATATTTTTGAGGTGGGTGGGTGGCCTCAACAGGGGCCTAACCTCTGGATATGGTCTCTACAGGTTCTATCTCCCCTTTGATGGGTATTTCAGCTAAAGTCCTCCCTGTTGGGTACTGGGAACTTCTTGGGGTCCCTGTCATCTTGGTCTTTCTAGTAGCTACCCCCCTCCCTCACTGCTGCACACATAATTTCAAATTCCTGACCCTCTGTACTTTTCTTCCCCATCTCCACCCATATCTGAACTGCCCCCGATTTTCCCCTCCCCTTCTTCTCTCCCTCCTAGACACCTCTCTCCCTCTACTTCCCAGAGATTATTCTCTTCCCCCTACTGAGTAGGACTGTAGCATCCACACTTTGGTGTGGTCTTCTTCACCTTCTTGGGTTTCATATGGTCTGTGAGTTGTATCGTGGGTATTCCGAGCTTCTTTTTGGCTAATATCCACTTATCAGTGAGTACATACCATGTGCGTTCTTTTGTGACTGGGTTACCTCACTCAGAATGATGTTTTCAAGTTTCATCCATTTGCCTGTGAATTTCATTAAATCATTGTTTTTAATAGCTGAGTAGTATTCCATTGTGTAAATGTACCACATGTTCTGTATCCATTCCTCTGTTGAGGGACATCTGGGTTGTTTCCAGCTTCTGGCTATTATAAATATGGCTGCTATGAACATAGTGGAGCATGTATTCTTGTTATATGTTGGAGCATCTTCTGGGTATATGCCCAGGAGTGATATAGCTGGGTCCTCAGGAAGAACTATTCCCAATTTTCTGAAGATCCACCAGACTTATTTCCAGTGTGGTTGTACCAGCTTGCAATCCCACCGGAAGTGGAGGAGTGTTCCCCTTTCTCCACATCCTCAACAGTATCTGCTGCCACCTGAGTTTTTGATCTTAGTCATTCTGACTGGTGTGAGGTGGAATCGCAGGGTTGTTTTGATTTGCATTTCCCTGATGACTAAGGATGGTTGAGCATTTCTTTAGGTGCTTCTCAGTCATTCAAGATTCCTCAGTTGAGAATTCTCTGTTTAGCACTGTTCCCCATTTCTTAATTAGGGTTATTTGGTTCTCTGGAGTCTACCTTCTTGAGTTCTTTGTATATTTTGGATATTAGCCCTCTATCGGATGTGAGATTGGTAAAGATCTCTTCCCAATCTGTGGATTGCCATTTTGTCCAGTTGACAATGTCCTTAGCCTTACAGAAGCTTTTCAATTTTATGAGGTCTCATGTGTCTATTCTTGATCTTAGAGCATAAGCATTGGTGTTCTGCTCAAGAAACTTCCCCCTGTGCCAATGTGTTCAAGATTCTTTCCCACTTTCTTTTCTATAAGATTCATCATATCTGGTTTTATGTGGAGGTCCTTGATTCACTTGGACTTGAACTTTGAACAAGAAGATAAGAATGGGTAAAGTTGCATTCTTCTACAAGCTGACCACCAATTGAAAAAGCACCATTTGTTGAAAAAGCTGTCTTTTTTCCACTGGATGGTTTTGACTCTTTTGTCAAAAGTCAAATGACCATAGGTGTGTCAGTTCATTTCTGGGTCTTCAATTGTATTCCATTGATCTACCTGAATGTCTCTGTACGGATATCATGCAGTTTTTATCACTATTGCTCTGTAGTATAGCTTGAGGTCTGTGTTTTCCCCCCAGAAGTTCTTTTATTGTTGAAACTGGTTTTTGATATCCTGGGTTTTTTGTTATTCCAAATAAATTTGAGAATTTCTCTTTTTATCTCTGTGAAGAACTGAGTTGGAATTTTGATGGGGATTGCATTGAATCTGTAGATTGCTTTAGGTAAGATGTCCATTTTTACTATATTAATCCTGCCAATCCATGCACATGGGAGATCTTTCCATCTTTTGAGGTCTTCTTCAATTTCTTTCTTCAGAGACTTGAAGTTCTTGTCGCACAGATCTTTCACTTGCTTGGTTAAGAGTCACACCGAGATATTTTATATTGATTGTGATTATTATAAAGGGTATTGTTTCCCTGATTTCTTTCTCAGTCCATTTATCCTTTAAAAAGAGGTAACTTACTGATTTGTTTGAGTTAATTTTGTATCTGGCCACTTTGCTAAACTTGTTTATCAGCTGTAGGAGTTCTTTCATGGATTTTTTTTGGGGGGGGGGTCACTTATGTGTACCATCATATCATCTGCAAATAGCAATATTTTGATTTCTTCCTTTCCAATTTGTATCTCTTTGATCTCCTTTTGTTGCCTAACTGCTCTGGCTAGAACTTGCAGTATTATACTGAATAGATAGGGAGAGAGTGGGCAGCCTTCTCTTGTCCCTGATTTTAGTGGGATTGCTTTATGTTTCTCTCCATTTACTTTGATGTTGGCTATTGGCTTGCTGTATTTTACTATATTTAAGTATGGACCTTGAATTCCTATTCTCTCCAATACTTTTAGCAAGGGGTGTTTCATTTTTGTCAAAGGCGTTTTCAGCATCTAATAAGAAGATCATGTGGTTTGTTTTTTTTTCTTTGAGTTTGTTTATATAGTGGATCTCCTTGGTGGATTTTCATATATTGAACAATCCCTGCATCCCTAGGATAAAGCCTACTTGATCATGGTAAATGGTCATTCTGATGTGTTCTTGGATTCAGTTTTCAAGAATTTTATTAAGTATTTTTGTATCAATATTCATGAGGGTTTTGAAATTGAAACAAAATTCTAAAGTTGCCTTTCTTTGTTGGGCCTTTGTGAGGTTTTGGTATCAGTGTAACTGTGGCTTCATAGAATGTATTAGGTAGTGTTCCTTCTGTTTCTATTTTATGAAACACTTTGAGAAGTATTGGTCTTCCTTGAAGGTCTGATAGAATTCTACAGTAAAACCATCTGGCTCTGGGCTTTTTTTGTTTGGGAGACTTTTAATGACTGTTTCTATTTCCTTAGTTATGGAACTGTTTAGATGGTTTATCTTATCCTGGTTTAACTTTGGTTCTTGTTATCTGTCTAGAAAATTGTCCATTTCATCCAGATTTGCCAGTTTTGTTGAGTATGGGTTTTTGTAGTAGCATCTGATTTTTTTTTTAATTTATTCAGTTTCTGTTGTTATGTCTCCATTTTCAATTCTGATTTTGTTAATTTGGATACTGTCTCTGCCCTCTGGTTAGTCTGGCTAAGGATTTATCTATCTTGTTGATTTTCTCAAAGAACCAGCTCCTGCTTTTGTTGATTCTTTGTATAGTTCTTTCAGTTTCTAAATGGTTGATTTCAGCCCTGAGTTTGATTATTTCCTGCCATCTACTCCTCTTGGGTGTATTTGATTCTTTTTGTTTTAGAGCTTTCAGATGTGCTATTAAGCTGCTAGGGTATGTTCTCTCCAATTTCTTTATAGCACTCAGAGCTATGAGTTTTCCTCTTAACACTGCTTTCCTTGTGTCCCATAAGTTTGAGTATGTTGTGCCTTCATTTTCATTAAATTCTAAAAAGTCTTTAATTTCTTTCTTTATTTCTTCTCTGACCAAGTTATCATTGAGTAGATTGTTGTTCAGCTTCCATGTGTATGTCGGCTTCCTGTTTTTGTTGTTGTTGAAGATCAATCTTAGTCTGTGGTGATCTTATAGGATGCATGGGATTATTTCAATCTTCTTGTATATGTTGAGGCTTGTTTTGTGTCTAATTATATGGTCAATTTTGGAGAAGGTTCTGTGTGGTGCTGAGAAGAAGTTATATTCTTTTTTTAAGGATAAAATGTTCTGTAGATATCTATTAAATCCATTTGGTTCATAACTTCTGTTAGTTTCACTGTATCTCTGTTTAGTTTGTGTTTCCAAGATCTGTCCATTAGTGAGAGTGAGGTGCTGAAGTCTCCCACTATTATTGTGTGAGGCTCAATGTGTGCTTGGAGCATCAGTAGTTTCTTTTACATATGTGGGTGCCCTTGCATTTGGCCCATATATGTTCAGAATTGAGAATTTCTCTTGGTGGATTTTTCCTTTGATAAGCATGTAGTGTTCTTCCCTATCTTTTTTTATAACTTTTGGTTGAAAGTCTATTTTATTGGATACTAGAATTGCTACTCCAGCTTGTTTCTTGGGACCATTTACCTGAAATTTTTTTTCCAGACTTTTATTTTCAGGTAATGTCTGTCTGTGTCACTGAAATGTGTTTCCTGTATGCAGCAAAATGCTGGGTCCTGTTTTCATATCCAGCCTGCTAGTCTATGTCTTTTTATTATGGAATTGAGTCCATTGATGTGAAGAGATGTTAAGGACCAATGATTGTTGCTTCCTGTTATTTTTGTTGTTAGAGGTCGAATTATGCTTGTGTGATTCTCCTCTTTTGCGTTTGTGAGAAGATTAGTTTCTTGCTTTTTCTTGAGTGTAGTTTCCCTCCTTATGTTGGAATTTTCCTTCTATTATCCTCTGTAAGGCTGGATTTGTGGAAAGATATTGTTTACATTTGGTCTTGTCATGGAATATCTTGGTTTCTCCCCCTGTGGTAATTGAGAGTTTTGCTGGATATAATAGCCTGGGCTGGCATTTTTGTTCTCTTAGGGTGTATTACATTTGCCCAAGATCTCTATTGAGAAATCTGGTGTATATCTGATGGGTCTCCCTTTTTATGTTACTTGACCTTTTCCCCTTACTGCTTTCAATATTCTTTCTTTGTTCTGTGCATTTGGTATTTTCATTATTATGTGATAGAAGGAATTTCTTTTCTGGTCCCAACTATTTGGTGTTCTGTAGGCTTCTTGTATGTTTATGGGCATCTCTTTCTTTAGGTTAGGAAAGTTTTATTCTATAATTTTGTTGAAGATGTTAGTTGGCCCTTTGAGTTGGGTATCTTCACTCTCTTCTGTACTTACTATTCTTAGGTTCAGCCTTTTCATTGTGTCCTGGATTTCTTGAATGTTTTGAGATAGGAGCTTTTTGCTCTTTGTATTTCCTTGACTGTTGTGTCAATGTCTTCTAAGGTATTTTCTATGCCTGAGATGCTCTCTTCTATCTCTTGTATTCTGTTGGTGATGCTTGCATTTGTGAGTCCTGGTCTCTTTCTTAGGTTTCAATCTCTGGGGTTGTCTCCCTTTGTGTTTTCTTTAATGTTTCTATTTCCATTTTAAAATCCTGGATGGTTTTGTTCAAATCCTTTACCTGTTTGATTGTGTTTTCCTGTATTTCCTGTTTCTTTTAGAGATTTATTTGTTTCCTCTTTAAGAGCTTCTACGTGTTTACCTGTGTTTTCCTGAATTTCTTTAATTTAGTTATTTGTATCCTTCTTAAATTCCTCTATCATGTTCTTGAGATGGGTTTTTAGATCTGAATCTTGCTTTTCTAATGTGTTAGGGTATCCTGGGCTTGATGTGGTGGAAGAACTGGGTTCTGATGTTGTCAGGTAGCATTGGTTTCTGTTACTTATGTTCTTGCACTTGCCTCTTGCCATCTGGCTATCTCTAGTGCTAGCTGCCCTTGCTGTCTCTGACTGGAGCCTGTTCCTCCTGTGATCCTAGTTGTGTCAGAACTCCTCAGAGTCCAGCTGTCTCTGTGGTCCTGTAATACTGTGATACTGTGATCCTGAGATCCTGGTTGTGTCAGAGCTCCTAGGAGTCAAGCTTTCTCTGGGTGTTTCAGGAGCAGGTAGGGAGTCAGAGACCTTGGTCTGCACCAGGGATAAGTGCAAGCTGGCTGGGCAGGGGTTCATGTTTTCCTGGTTCCTGTGAGGGTCCCAGTTATGCCAGGTATTGGGAAAGATGTGGCCTCAGCTGTGATCTTGAGTGTGTCAGACAGAGCACCAGCAATCCTGGGTGTGTCTGATCTGAGAGTTGAGCTTCCTCTGTGATCCTGTGATCCTGGGCGTGTCAGAGCACCTGGGAGTCAGACTCCCTCTGGATGTTGTAGGAGTGAGTGCAGAACCAGCCAGGGCCCCAGGTCTGCTCCAGGTGCAGGTTCAAACCGGAAGGAGCCTTGTTCTTTTGTTAATTATTGAATTGCTTACTTGTGGCTGAACAACTTGGAAAGCATTGCTTTGGGAAGACTTGGCTGGCTGGAGACAGGGATACTAAGGTCTCTCTCTGAGAAGCAGTTACTCTAGTCATTCTCATTTTCTACTGGGCTTTGGTCCTGACAAAGGTTGAATAAGGGATTAGAGTGGGGGGTCATGAACTCGAGGTCACCAGTGGATAGCCAAAAGGTGTTGAAAAACAGTTAAGCATGCCCAGCACTGTGGCAATAGGAAAGCAGAGGACCATATAAGTGGGTGACTGTCTCACAACACTTTACAATCACCACTACCTAGGTCTGCCAGCTCACATTATTAGACTTTCTAATGAAGGGGGGGAGAAAGAAAGAAAGAAAGATTGGGAAAAAGAAAAAGAAGAAGAAATTTTATGTGAATTCTGCTGATTTGTAAGGACTTTCTGTCTGTGTATAGCCTGCAAATTAGCTCATTCAATCTCTTTGGAACTGGTCATAGTGGCCCTTGCTACAGGAGAAGTTAGGGTAATAATGCCACCTTAAAGCTCTGGTCCACAGTTCTCAGATCCTCCAGCAGATGCTTGCCCAGGAGTCTTGGCTGCTGCTCTCCTGTCTCTGTGGACCCCTTTGGCAAGCATGCTCAGGGAGGCCTTTACTTCCCTGGTTTTCAAGACCAAAGGTCACCATGTTAAGCCTCCAGTTTTATGGGGAGTTAAAAGAGAAAGAAATGCTTCGAGCTTTAAATTCCTGGCTCAAGGAATGTTCAGAGGTGAGATACTGTCCAGAGTCTGAAAGAACATTTTATCTCTTGGGGGAATCTTATCCTTTTTAGCTGAAGTAGCTAAAAAGCCAGAAACGGGATCTGGTTGTGCTAAATAACAAAATGGCTTTAATTCTCTTCTACCTGAAAACTGGAGTGTCTATCTAGAATGGAGGGGACATTAAAATCATTCCTATTTGAGAAGATTTAAAGTTCCACGGAGCTCCTTGTCCCAGCAGAAGCAACACCTGTCTTCTGCTGAAACTGGTTGTCTGAAACCCATCCAAGACAATTCCCTTACAGCAGAGGCCCATTCTCTCTGTTCTTGACTATAACCTTATATACTCCAGAACCAGAAAGGAGTCGGGGCTCAGCATCAACCAACTAGCCAAACACAAAACATCAGAAGAAGACATCTACACTGAAACATTACTGTATCATCTTTCTGGCTTACATTAAGGAAAACTCCTGGGTTAAGGAAATATGTGTGTGGATGATTAAAGGAAATTACATAATTTTTAATTGCCCAAAATATATCTATATCAGTGTCTTTGAGGAGATTCTGGGTCCAATGAGATGAAGTATCTTGAAATTCTTTCTTTCTTTCTTTCTTTCTTTCTTTCTTCCTTCCTTTCTTTGCATCCCAAATGCTGCCCCCTCCCCCCTTGTAGAGTTCCTCCTCTATCCCCTCTCCCCTTTGCCTCTGAGAGGGCAGCCCTCACCCTACCCCATATCCTCCCACCCTGGGGCATCAAGTCTCTACAGGATTAGATGTATTCTTTCCAACTGAGGCCATGGCAGTCCTCTGCCACATATGTGGTGGTGGTGGTGGGGAGCTTGGACCCGCCTGTGTATGCCCTTTGGATGGTGGCTCGATCTCTGGGAGCTCCAGGGGTCCAGGTTAGTTGACACTGTTTGTCTTCCTGTGAGGTTGCCATCTCCTTGAGGGCCTTCAATCCTTCCCCTAACTCTTTCATAGAAGTCCCTGACCTCTGTCCAATGTTTGTCTAATGGGTATCCGCATCTGTCTCAGTCAGTTGTTGGGTAGAACCTCTCAGAGGGCTGCTATGCTAGGTTCCTGTCTGTAGTACAACATAGCATCAATAATAGTGTGAGGGATTGGTGTCTGACCATGGGGTGGGTCTACCTAAAGACCCAGCTATACCACTCCTGGGCATATACCCCAAAGATGTTCCACTATACCCCAAGGATATGTGCCCTACTATGTTCATAGCAGCTTTATTTATAATAGCCAGAAACTGGAAGTAACCCAGATGTCCCTCAACTGAAGAATGAATACAGAAGATGTGGTGCATTTACACAATGACATACTATTCAGCTACTAAAAACAAGGACATCATTAATTTTGCGAACAAATGGATGCAACTAGAAAGTATCATCCAGAGTGAGGTAACCCAGACGTGAAAGGACATGCTGGTATATACTCACTGATAAGTGGGTATTAGCCACAA
>JADRCH010000076.1:10960305-10986329 GCA_019843965.1 Rhynchomys soricoides | reverse complement strand
TGCTGGTATATACTCACTGATAAGTGGGTATTAGCCACAATGTTAAGAATACCCTCGAGATGCAGAGGGAGGGACTTACGTGAGAGAGGGGAGGGCAATAGGAATAGGGGGGCAGGATCAGGTGTGGGGAAAAACAGGAAAGAGTCCCAGAGAGCCAGGAGAATCAGTGGAAATATGTAGCTGCCAGAGGTGGGGAGTGTGGAGTGGGGGGGGGGGGGAAGATCTCTAGAAAGTCCCAGAGAGCCAGGATGAGGGAGACCCCAGGAGTCAATGTAGGTGACCTTAGCCGAAATGCCCAACAGTGGGGATATGGTACCTGAAGAGAGACCACCTCCAGTAGCCAGACAGGACCTCCAGCGGAGGGATGAGAACATCAACCCACTTACAAAACTTCTAACCCGAAATTGATCCTGTCTAGAAGAAAGGCAGGGGTAAAGATGGAACAGAGACTGAAGGAATGGCTACCACTGACCAGACGATTTTGAAATACTTTTAAAACTTGTCAACTGAAAATAGATTCATTGATGAGGGGTGTCTTTATGTATTTAGAAATATATATGATATGTATCTATATAACAATTACAGGAAAAGTGGCCATGAATTTGATAAAGAGCAAATCAGGTGCCTATGAGGACTTGGAGGGAGAAAGGGGAGGGGGAAATTATGTAATTATATTATAAAGTCAACAAAATAAAAAGTATTTTTAAAAATTGGCTTCAGGTTGGGTACATGGCAAAGGCTTGCTCTACAAATATGAAGACTATAGTTCAAGATTCTTAGCATTTATACAAAAAGCCACACTTGGAGGTAAGGACAGGCAGACCCTGGAGACATAGCTACCATGAATTCCACAGGAAGCAGTAGAGCCATGAACAAGTTTTTGTAATTAGCACTGTTCCTTCCACAACTAGAGAATACCTATCACTCGTCAAAGCTGAGAAGCAAGGATTCATCCAGAACTTCATCTAGCCCCGACTGCTATAGCTTTCACCTCTCATTCCTAGAATTCTATTGTTGGAATAAATTGTCCAACCATGGAGTATAATCTTCTTAAAATGACCTGTTGTATAGCTTCTGCCCAGATTTTTGAGCCTCTCCTTCCCCTGGACACTGTTACTCACTTAGGCAAAGGAGTCCTAACACCGGCTAGACCCTACATGGTTCAGACATTTTCTCTCTAGCTAATTTTATCTACTCACATGACTGCTGTATCTCCCTGCCCCAAGATGAAAACATATTCTAAGTTTTCATTATTGTTATCCTACTTGTAGAGAACAAAGAAGACGCAGTGCAGGACACAGTAGTAGCAGGCCTTGGAAACATGAGAGGAAGGTAAAATCCAACCTTTCTTGCCCAGCTGCCGGGCTCAGCATTGTGCGATCTAACAGAAGCTTCTGGGATGTCTGACTTAGAAAAGCAGTTCTCTCTGTAACTCTGCAGAACCTCAAGCAGAGTACATAGTGAAGTATCACCTTTAGCACACCCTTTTTTTTCCCATCTGAAAAGTATGAAAATGAGAAATGAAGGAAGATACCTATTCTGTGTCTTAGTCTCTGGAGATTAATGTGATTCTTAATTGGACTCTTTGATCCTTTCAAATAATGGCATGTAAAATATTTAAATTTATGCAAACAATTCTTTTGAAGAAGTAGAAGTAGAAACAAAACATATTCTTGTCCCATTAATCATCAAACTCTCCAATAAAGCATTAAACCAAAAGGGATCTTACTTCTCAAACTTGAAGCTTAGCTGTGTTAATTGTGCCTCTAACTTGCTCTGAGACTTTAACATAGTCCTTTCTTTCCCAGGGTATTTAAGCATGTCACAGCTGCAAGATGAAGAATTACACTGGTGTCCCTCACAGCCTTGGATTCAGTGGGGTCAGTCCTTGTAACTATCACTTGCTCCAGCCTTTCTGGTGAATTTTCCTGTCGGCACAAAGAACAGAAAATAAATTGTGAACACTGTGTTCTAGACAAAATTAATTGCTGAAAGTCTTTATCACCATATCCACCAAAGTTTACAGTCCCCATCTCAGCTCCACTCTCTTCATGTTCCAGCAACCTCTATGGAACTATGAAATCTCAGATAACCTGGTGAGAGGTTGCTTCCAAAGCCTGTGTAGAGACCAACAGTCTCAAAGGGGACACAATAGTGTCTGACCATCTACAATGAAGAAAAGGTTTAACTAACATTGAGAATGCCTAATACTAACACTTGTCCTTCCTGTAGGTTCAGGAAAATCAAGAAGCATTCTGCTATTGTTGGTGAAATTTCCATCAGCAAAATTGTTTATCTCAAAGTCAATTGACATGTAACATCAACATACACGTCACATATCTTTTAAATGGGGATTTATTCATGCTGAGTGTATTCATACACATGATCTCAAATCCCTGGAGTGGTCCGATTTGGGTCATTCCAATTCCTGGAATCTTATATCTTATATCTTTATATCTGCTCATTCTCCAACACACACACACACACACACACACACACACACACACACACACACATATCTGTTCCAAATATATACATATTACTAGTGACTTGTGAAGTTTCTCAGGGCATACAGCAGTCGTTTTCCAATCAATAATTCAAAAAAAAAAAAATATAGGGGTTTGTTTACAGGTTTTAGCACATAGAAAATAAGAAATAAAAACCACAAGTTCTACTGCTTACTTGTAAATGGAAGGTTGCCAGTGAATATTTGTGATCAAATACTGAAGACAGGAACATATTCAAGTTAAAACATCTTTCTGGTTCTTAGCAAATGGCATAGACACGCAGGCGAGAATGGCAAACTGCTACAAATGCACCTGAAAGATGAGCAAAGATATTTCTTGTTCACAAAAGCAGCACCAAGTCTCACTTCTTTTGTTTACTGTTTTTGAAGCAAACTCTTGAGTCTACAAATTTTCTACCCAGGTTTTTTCTTAACCTACTGAAAGTAAGAATCATTTGTGATTTAATAATCAGCAGAAGTTTTTCATTAACTTGCCAATGACAACTTATTTTGCACTATTATAGATAGTGCACTGTATATGTGTGTGTGTCTGCATATATCTTATGTGAAAATAAAACTTTAATCATAATAAATGCATGACAAATACAATATTATTTTGAAGTTTATTCTTGGGTAATAGCTCATATTGTATGCCAGGCTCGGCTCTCTCCTGGTACTCAGTCTTCAAAGATGCTTGAGACATAAGTTTCTGATCTTCAGAAACCTACAGTCATGCACTATTTAAATATTTTTCTGAAGAGAGTTATTTGTAAAGAGAGAGGAAACTTTCTTAAGTATTAAAAGGTAAAAAGTGTTGTATTTTTCTTCTCATGGTTCAAAATAATTTCATAGATATGTATGTACATTACATTCACACATACGTATACTTATTAATATATGTTACTAGTGCATATAGAGAGAGGGGGGGAGAGGTGTGTGTGTGTGTGTGTGTGTGTGTGTGTGTGATACACATATCTGCTGGGAGAGGAAAACCAGGCAGTTATGGTGAATTGGAAAGTGTGTGGTGAGAAGATGCAGCATTCTCCGGGAGAACGATCACACTCCAGGAATCAAAAACTACTCCTGGAAATTCCTTCCCAATTTGCTATGAAGTTCACTACACCTGGACTGCACAGCAGGTATCTAGTGCACCTGATATCATTGTTTCATGTCAGGAGACACTTAGAAAGGAAAATGCTGACAAATGCCTGAAAGGCTGGGAAATTCTGGGGTCAAGGAGACTCTGTTCCCTCCTCCAACTTTTCTGAAATTCTGGGATGTATCCAGAATCCAAAGTGCCAATGAGAAACACTGATGTGTGCAAATGCTGAGAGGACTGGGAAGCAGACAGGCAGCCCCAGGTTTTCAGGGCTGGGTGAGAGCAGCCCAGGCCAGGTGGCAAGCCATCCTTAACCCGGAAGCTGACATTTGGCCCAAGTCTGCAGACTGTGGTGAATGTGTACCTCAGATAAGAACGTGGCCTAATCTCTACAAACCTCTGAGGAGGATTAAATTCCATATCATTTAATTTTATTGTTTAGCATATTTTACCATATTTTAATAAGATACAAATTGATAAGCTGTGTCTTTTCTAAAAGATGGCATTCAATTCAGTAACAATCCTTTGTTACACAGAAAATCAGACTTCTAGACTGTCTAAAAAAATGGAAGTTTTGGAGAGGCCAACTTGACTGTTTCAGAACTCAGTGTCTGTCCAAAGCTCAGTGCCAGGACAGTTGCTAGGCTCATGGCACACAGGATTAGAAATTCCTCAGGATTTGGAAGAGTGCAGGTGCTATCCTGTAAACTTTACCTTTATCTCTGATGGTATCTTGTTGAGGACACTCTCTTAGGAGAGATAAAAGGTGGCTTTTACATCCCAAAGCAGCAGACCCCGCCTTCCAGGCAGGAAATCTGACCCTGCATTATGAAAATGCACAGTCAGAAAGCATGCTGTGTGATGGGCTCTGAAAGGGGCAAACTCTGGAAAAAATTGTACTTTTCTCCTCATGACAGCTGCCTTTTGTTTGGGTAAATCATTTGGGGAGAGAACAAAAAAGCAGTTGTTTGCTTAATGCCAAGCCACAAAAACATGGAGCCTTCCTGCCCTGCTACGGCAGCAAACTGGACTCCTAAGCATTCTTAAGGATTTGACTACAGATTGAGGTGCTACAGAAAGCACCCACTGTCCCTAGAGCCACCTCCCTTGCCCATAACTCAATAGGATAGGAATCCTGGGAGACCAGAGAACTGAATGCCAAGGTTGACCAAGTCAAAGAGTGGCTGTAATGGGTGGTGTAGCCTGAAAGCAATTCGTTAATGCACATGGCTGCCCTGCCTGCCAGTTGCCAGTACTCTGGGCCAGAAGAATCTGTAAAAAAAAAGCACGAAAGCCTGTGTTCAAAAGTTTTGGAGTTTGTAACATATACAGGCTCATACACACATGCCCAGAAATACACAAGCTGCCTGTGATACATACATCTGATGCCAAAATAAATAGAGCCTTGGCCAAAATCCTTGTAAGCTAGTAACAGGCCAATGTAGCATTTCAAGTTAGAGGCCAATCGCAAAACCCAAACAGTATTTGTCCTAAACTCAAAGTCCCAATCGGGTATTGCTTTTCCCTTAACAGAATAGTTTTCTACTATCTTCACTCAGACAAGACTCTGCCTGCAGGGACTCCTGCAGCAGCTTCTCTGTAAGGTGAGTTCATTACTGTAAATCCATCCAAGGCAATCCATCCAATAACAATTACCAGGCCATCAAACCATGAAAGCCAGTGCTTGCCTTGGATTTGTGACTGATGCCAGTAAGAGAGGAAGGAGAGATGACAGCTTTCTTCAACTGTCTGGTCTCCTGAGTTTATGGAAGCACTGAGCTCCCAGGGAAGAAGGAATGGTTTTCTGGGCCAATCAGGGGACACCTGGAATATCAGACTATGGAGGGAGAAGGCACTGTGTTCCCAAGCCCTCATAGACCTCCTGGCAGTGTGTAGGATGCTGACTTTCCAAAGGATGAGATTCTTCCTCATGTCTTCCCCTCCAAGGCTAAATGTTCTTTCTGTCTTCTACAACAGTGGTTCTCAACCTGGAGTCATGACCCCTTGGGAGGTCACATATCAGATATCATGCATATCAGATATTTACATTAAGATTCATAACATTAGCAAAATTAAAGGTATGAAGTAGCAACAATAATTTTGTGGTGGTGGGGGGGTCATCACAACACGAGGAACATTGTTCCTCATGAAACCTTAAAGGGATCCTGCATTAGGAAGGTTGAAAGCCACTGCTCTATAAGGTCTGTGCTCAGGGAAGGATTGATACCTACTAATACCAGAGTCTGGATATATTTAATTCACTCTTAACTTTTTTCATAAGATATATTACTTTTGGAACTCATGGCCTAATAGCTCTGACTTGAACGGAAAGACTGAGCATTATTGGCCAGCCACTGGAAGATTTGTTAGAGACGATGAGGGCAATCTTTACAAAGATGTCTCCGTGCAGAATTCCCTCAAAGTCTTCGGGTCTCAATTTAATTCTCCAATCAAATCCCAGGGGAGTACTCTCTTGGTACCATATGTTTCTCCTTAGCTGCTGCCACAAATTTGTTTTAATGAGTATTTATGTTTCACCTCTTCTAATGAGCTCTATAGATCAAAGCTATGCTTAATTTTGATTGCCACCTGTGAATGGCTAGGAGAATCCACAGCTAGAGAGGTGGATGAATGGGTAGATACAAGGAGAGAGAAAGGATGGAGGAATAGATGGTGGATAGATAGACCCCCTGGCTCTATCCATCTCTACCTGATCTTGCCTTCCAACATCTACATGGGTAGCATCCAACTTAAAGATGTCCAGTCAGTAGCTGTTGGTGTTACTGAAAGCTTTTGAAGAATCAGAGCAGGAACTGCTTAGACGGGCCACAGGGACAGCTCAGGAGGAAGAATGGAGGGCAAGAGACAAAGAGGGAGAAACTGGGGTGCTGGAAGTATGCAAAAAAAAAAAAAAAAAAATGGTCATGGCAGGGGGAGGAAAAGCTTTAGCGACCTGAAAGGAAACTAGAGGGGAGAAAAATGTTTTGCTTAGCAGCGCAGAAGGGGAGGCAGCGGAGGAGGAATCAAAAGAATCCATGTCATCAGGAAAGCAAAGCAGATAGGGGCCTCTCTGAGTGGGCTGCAGGGAGGTGGGAGCTGAAAGTGGAAGGCCTGGAGGAAGAAAGCAGGAGGGAAAGAATCTTAACCAGAAAAAAAAGTAAGTAGCAGAGAGAGAAGGAAACAAGATGAGAGAAAACTGCTGGCCCTGCAGGCTGCTGAAGGGGTACCCAGGGTGGGAGAGCCAAAGCCACAGCGCCTTTGCCAAGGGAGGAAACCGTAGGAGACCCACCCAGCCAGAATCTTGAAGTCTCAGACTTTTTCCACCTTATGAGCTGTAAATTGATCTATTCAGTTAAAGAAACCTGGTTTTTATTGAGTAATTTCCTCTGAACGACCTCCAGTTTTGAAAATGTCCCCAAACTTCTCTGACTCTCCCTCCTCCCCTACCCCCCTCCCGAGTCCCCACGTCAATGCTGGTAAATCACAGGGAGGCACCCTCACTGACTCCCACCCCCAACCTTATGCCCCTAAAACCGCTCCCACACACTCTTGCTGCTTGTCAGGGTACTTGGCTATTCCAGATATGGCCCTCAGAGCTCCTGGGTGCAGAGACCCCAGAGTTGTTTGTTCTGCCAGCCAATTCCCAGCATGCCCCTTGCTGAGCTCACATCCCGGCAGCCTCTCAGGAGCCCCCAGCCACAAAAAGGATTTCTCACTGGTCCTGAGCCACGTCCTCTGCCTGGCCTCAGATATCAAGGAAATTTCTCAATTTCTCGTCTTAGCCTTCAAATCTGGCCTCTTGCAGACGAAAACAAGGAGCTATTTATGGGAAACCGCGCTCATCTCTTGCTTTTACATTGCGTCTTTTATGTACTATCCCTCAAAGCGTTTTCACAGACAAGTGGCATTGTCTTCTCTCTTACAGATGGCACCAAAGGAAAAGCACAGAAAGTTAAGTGGTTCACTGAAGGTCGCTGAAAATGTCAGAGCAGAGTTGAGAAAGGAACTCAGGGCTCTCAGCTCCCAGGGGCATCACCTGCCCACCCCCAGGCCTGTCTGTCAGAGGCCAGAGGCCTTGATTGCCCCACCTGCACCTGCAAATCTCCTTCAGCTTTGAGCCTTCCCGCTCACAAGAGAAACTTGTCTTCCTAACCACCAGCTCAGATCTTTGGGAGGAAGGAGCCATCTTGCAAAATCAATTGAAGGCCAATGGACCTGCCAAGACCCAAAAGAGTCAAAGGGGGGCTGTGGGCCCCTCAGGAGGTGATATGCAGGCGTCAGGCTCGAAAAGAAATTGCATTACCTGTGCAGCTGAGGTTTTACTGCATGCTCAGTCTGAAAGTTGGCAAAGTAGTAATCAATGAAAAGGAAATATAATTGAGAAGATTAAAAGCCGAGGGTGGGTATGGACTAGGGAGGGAAGTGATTGCTAAAGAGGTCCATTTGTATAATTCAAAGGTCGATGCCTCTCATTAAACTCGCATCTCCAGACACTCAGGGGATGAAAGAGAACCTCTCCGTGCTGACTGGCTGACACCTAAGAGTTTTCTTTGGCCACTTTTAAGAGTAGTGCAAGGCCAGAGGGACGCAAGAAGCCATTGAAAGGCGAATTGAGGGAAATCAATAAGCAAAAAGAACATCTGGAGATTTGGAGACATGAAAAATACCGGAAGGTCTTCTGACCCTCTCAGAAGATAGCCAAACTTCTTCTCCACTTGAAGGGCTTGTTTAGACCATCAGAACAAAAGCTGAATCCATGCCCAGGGAGGGTCCAGGCTGGCAGGCTCACCATCTCTGTTTATATTCATACCAACCTCCTAACTCAGGCCTATACACATGTGTATCTTGCACGGAATACACATGTACAACTGTCTATCAGTCAGACTCTGGCTGATTTCACATCTACTTACTAAAATAGCAGTTGTATGTGTCTCTCAAACAAGGCCTTTCCTTCTACTCTTTCCAAGGAAGGAACGTGTGTGTGTGTGTGTGTGTGTGTGTGTGTGTGTGTCCACAGGTCTAATTAAGTGGCAGGGCACAAGCTGTGCAGCAGACCATATGATGATTTGCTTCCCCTGACCCACCGACTTTGCTTCTGGTTCAAGCTGCTACCATGAATTTATTTGTTGTGTCTTCGTCCCCATATCCCTCCACCTCCTTTTTCACCCTGGTGACCTAATCCAGGAATCCCTGTGTGTTTTGAAAAGCATGTTAGTTAGAGTGCATACTGTTTAGACCTTTATCCAGGGGTAGGACTCTACAATGGTTTGTATGAGCTCTCTGCTTGGGGTCTCTCAAAGACAAAATCAAAGTGGAGACCAGGCCTGAATCTAATCTACATTTCTGGGTTCAAGGTCCTGTACCAGTCTCTTGCAGGTTGTTGGCCGAATTCACCTCATTTTTTTGAGGCGGGACTGAAGTACCCACCTGTCCATTAGGGGTAGTTCTCAGCTGGTAGAGCCTGACCACTGGTCCCTGCCCATGCCTTCTCCATAACACAGGAGCCTGCAACTCCAAGGCCCCAAAACAATTCTCAAATTCTTTGAGCCCTTGACGTTTTCTATTTCTGGTTTCTGGACTCAGAATTATAAGACTGATGTGGTTAGGTTAGGGTCCCCAAGATAATTCCCTTTGATTAAGTCAAACCTAACTGGTTAATAACCTAATTGCATTTGTAAACCATCTTCTCTGCCCTGTGTATTACTGACTTGTCACTGTGATGAAAACACCTACCCCAGATGATTTAGGAGAGGAAACTTATTTTTGGCTCATGAGAAGCCTGTTGTGGTGGGACAGGCACAGGGGAGGAGAGCATTTCAGTTCATCTCCCAGAACGCCAAGAATCAGAGTAAGACAGGAAGTGGCCAGGACTAATGTACCCCTAAGGACCTATGCCTGGTGACCTAAGGACCTACTTCTTCCAGCTAGACACTACCTCCTTAGTTTCTAGTGTTATGAGCAGGAGATCAGCATCTGAACACCAGCCTATGGGGGCCATTTCTGATTCTGCCCATAAGATCATGTGATGCAGCATCATATCATGGCTTCATAGCCACAGGTCCCATTTGCTCTTCTCTGAAGGAGGTGATGAAGGTAGTGGGGAGCAGCTAACAACTGTGCTTAACATAAGGAGTATTTTTCAGATGAAAAAGGATGGGTCTTTTAGAACAACCACTTCCTCTACAATTGGTAAGACAAATGTATTAAACTACCATTCATTGTTTATCTGAAATCCAAATTATTGGGCATTCTCTGTGCCCTGGATCAGGACCTGTAGTTCTCTACCCCAGCACAGGCTGGCCTGATTCTGCAGGAATGAACAAGGCACTTCTGTGAAGCAAGCAGCTGAAGCATTTTCTTCAGGCGATAAAGAAGGCCTCTACGGCCTTGTTTCCGCAGCATGGCTGTCTCTGCTTCCCTCCCAAACTCCCTGGCCCAAGCTTGTCAACACCCTGCAAACTCACGAGAGTGATGGCTGTTCCCAGGCCAGCCCTACTTTTGTGGGTGGGGCACACGGAGTCTGGAGAGGAGGAAAGGGGCTCAGGGAGAGGAAGAAACAAGCCCTGGCTCTCTCTCTCTCCATCCATTCTGTATGGAAGGTTCTGCAGAAGCTTTGGCCTCGAGGTGGGCCACACCGGCTCTTCAGACAAGAAAGCAGCCCTGAAGCTGCGGTTTGCCTTGTGAGTCGTGCTTGGCTCTCCTCACTCTGCTCCAGGTCCCTGCCAGCAACACTTCCAACCCTGGCCAGCCCAACACAGCCTTTGAACAGGCCAGGCCCTATTAGCTTGATCCTGGGATGGGTTATTCTTTCCAGCTTTCACTAACAAAAATCCCCTTTTGTTTGGACACTCAAGTGGCCTCTAGGAAAGACGCTTTCATGAGCTGCCAAAAGTGTTCAGATGCGGCAGCGTTTGCGTGTGTGGCCAATTCCACAGCACCTCTGGGCTGATCCCACAGGCTTTTCCCAGGCAAGATTCCGATGAACTTCCAGCAGACCCCCCACTCTTCCCCTGAGGTCTAGCTGCACAAGCCATCTCTGGCGGCTGTCTGGGCGGCTAGAGATGGGTTTGTGCGTGGCCATTTTACTTCTATGAAATCAATCTGAGTGGAGAGAGTGATTTATATAAGCACCAGTCAATGCATTATTAGAATTAATATCATTATTTTACTGCTTTCCTTTTTAGGCTTTTTTTCCTCTCATAAATCAATTCAGTTCGATAAGATTGGGCTGAGTTTCGGCTGCACACGGATGAGATAGTTCAGCGCTGCGAGAGTGAAAGGCCACTTGGTGGGTTCAGACAATGCGTCCATTGTCGTCTGATTTATGGAAAGCTGGGTTTGTGCTGTTACATACACCGCTGGATGTGTTACAAGGCAGAGTTCAGTCAAGTTTGTGTTTTATGCCGAACGCTATCTCACAGACCCATGCTTCCTTAGTCTCACTTGCCACAGGCTAGCCTTTTGCACAGCCATATAATGGCTACCGGAGGGTGAGTGGTGTTTCTCCCCATCTTCCTATTTGCCAGACACCACACACTAACTTGTCTCCTATCTGTTTTGAGCTTCCTAATTGCTTACAGAAGAGTGTCTACCTGAATCTTTCTCTATCTCTTTATTTCTCTCTGATTTATATTTTGAGTGTGTGTATATGTGAGTGTATGTGTGAGCGTATGCGTCTATGTATGTATGGTGTATGTATGTGTGATTGTGTGTGAGTGAGGCAATGAACCTAGGGCTTCATGAATCTTGGACAAGTGACCTATCACCCTGTCTTTTCATGTAGCCCAGGCTAGACACCAACTAATTATGTAGCTGAAGATGACCTTGAACTGATCCTGCTACCCACGCATCCTGAGTGCTGGATTAAATGCTGCTAAGTTGGGCTCTAAAGACATTCATGATTTTCCTCTTGTTGTGAGGAGGGTAGAACATAGTGCTTCACTACTGAGCTACAACCCAACATGCATCCTTTGCTTGTTATCCTATGTATATGTGCATAGGTGTGTGGGGGTGTGTGTGAGTGTGTTTGTATGTGTGTAGGTGAGTGTGTATTAGTGTGTGTCACTGTGTGTGGTGTGCATATGTGAGCATGTATGTGTGGGTGTGAGAGTATATGTGTGTATTAATGTGTGTGTGTGTTTGCGTGTAAGTTACTAGGCATAGAACCCAGGGTTTCATGAATCTTGGACAAGTGAGCTATTACCCAGTCCTTTTTTGCTTTTTATTTTTTATACAAGTCTTGACTTCTCAGCTACCTACTCAACAGAGTCTTCAGGAAAGTCCATGCAGGCTTTCCATCCACTCACCTTGTTTATAGGCTATGCTCCCCCTTTCTTCTTTGGATGAAAAAGAAACAAAAAAGAATGAGATTGGGGAGCAGGGTGTGTCCCTATAGGCACAGACAGCTTCCACCAGAGGAATACCAACCAATACAGTCTGAGGACAGCTAGCAGCCTATGGTGCTTTGTTTCCCTAAATCTACAACCAACAGGAGACCCATTCTTTTGCTCTTGTGATGCTGGGGAACTTAACCCGTGTATGCTGTCCTTCTTTGCTTCTCTATCGATAGACTCCATGACCATAGCAACCGCAGGGGAGAGAGTTCAGCTTACAACTCTACATCACAGTCCATCATTGAGGGAAGCCAAAGCAGGAACTCAGGTAGGACAAGATCATGGAGGTAGGACCTAAAGCAGAACACAGAACTGAAAGGAGCAACCATAGCAGTATCAGTGCCTCTGGCGAAGATAGAGAAGCAAAGAGTGTGAATCTGCTCTTCCAAGGGTGGAAGATGGGCCTTCCAGGGAAAAGTGAGTGAAGACATGGCTTTTGGAAATGGAAAGGGAATATTAACATGTTGGCTCCAGAACACAGCCCACTGAGATAGCACTCAGGATGGCAGGAGGTGGACAGTGGCATTAAAAGTTAGAAGACTATGTCTACTCCCCCTTTTGTGTGATGGTATGTTTTCTGGAAGAAGCTATATGCAATTGTACCTGCTGGGAAAGGGAACTCAGTTTTTTCCAGTTTTATGCCACTGGGTATATCAACTATGCTCCAGGGCAGGGCCATGTCCAGAAGTAGTTGGCCAACAAAAACAGATTCTATGTGTTTTGTTTTGGCTAGTATTTTCTGTCTTATTTGGAGTTTGTTTTGATTTTCATTTTTGTATGCTTGAGGGGGTACATGAGGGGAAAACAGAGCATAAAAACATGAAGAAGTTGGAGACATTGGGGGGAGGGTCCAGGAAAAATTTAGGGAGGAGAAAGAATATGATCAAAATATATTGTGTGAAAAAAATGCAATTTTAAAAAAGGAGACTCTTGCTGCCTTGAATGTCCATAGTCTAAGGTACTAGACTCTGCTTTCTCTTCTTTATCACCAGCATTGCTGGGGAGCTGACATGGTATCAATCCTGCTGTGTCTGTGCTGAGACTGACATTCAGAGCATCGAGGGTCTTGCTGAAAGCTTGGTGGAGACCCCACTGGCTTTCCTTTGCTCCTCTTGGGGTACACTATTCAGAGTAAATGCACTCTTCTGCAGTATTCTTCCATCTGGGCTGTGGTGTGATTGATGGTGACAAGGACAAGGGTAAGGATGGTAGTGACAATTATTTATTTGTAGCTCATTGTCCGATTGAGGGGTGGGGTGGGGGAGAGACTCTCCTTTGCTCCAGTGAGCCTTCTGGTGAGTATCACAGCACTGGTAAAGTTTATCCCAGGAAAAGTAACAAAATACAAAAGCATGTGGCCATACCTCAGATATTGGATCATGGATCATTTCAGAAAAGGATTTCTTTCTGAAACAGCCCCATGGCTCAGTGTCTTTGTTTAGTTTTTTATTGATGTGATAAAACGCCATGAAGAAAAACAACTTGGGGAGGAAAGGGTTTATCATTTCAGCTTACAGCTGTCAGGTCATGCTCCTTCGCAGTGGAGGGAAGTCAGGGCAGGAACTCAAGGCAGGACTCTAAGGCAGGAACTGAAGCAGAAGCCATGGAGGAACATTGCTTACTGGCTTGCTCCCATGACTTACTCAGTTTGCTTTCTTGTAGAACCAGCCTAAGTTAGCACTGCCTACACTGGTTGGGTCTTCCTACATCAATCATTAATTAAAAAAAAAAAAAAATGCCCTACAGACTTGCCTACAGGCCATCGAGGGAAACAGTTTCTCAACTAAGAGTCCTTCTTCCCAAATGACTCTAGCTGGCATTGAGTTGACAAAACTCTGAACAAGACCCTCATTGTCATCAGGAAAGCTGGGCTCAGCTTCAGTTTCTCAAACATAGGGTGCTACTGCTTCAGGCAAATCACTTGATTTTGGTGAACATGATTGCTTACCATACAAAATGAGCCTATACTATTCAATTTCCCAGAACTCTGAGTGAGGTCAGGGTCTATAGCAAAGCTTTCTCTCTGGGAATACGAGGCATATGGTTTATTAATAACTTTATCATCCACAAATCGAATTCCATAGACTGACACCATCAACTCTAAGATCACTTCTCAATACAGTGACATGCAAGGAGCTCTCTGACAGGGAGCTCAACTCAATCCTGCCTTAAACACCACAGTCAGGCTTGTCACTTGAGATGCTCCAGGGCAAGCAGTATCTGGTCATGGGCAACAAGCCCAGCCTGTTTCTGAGCTCCCTGCTGTACCACCTATCCACTCTCTTTGATTTTATCATGGTGATTTGCATCTGGCTTTCCCCACTCTGCCCAACACTCAGACTCCTTGCAGTTACTCCTCCCTGCTTTTCCATCAACCTTTTTGGTAACCTTTCCTTCAGTGTTCTCAGTTTTTGATAGCAGAGATACATTGCTCACATCAGTGCCAACCACCTCAGTGAAGGTCCTGACACCAATGACACACACAAATTAGAACTGAAGAAGAATTTAATAAAAGACCTATTTGTCAAGGGAAGGTGAAGGGAACCATACAAGGATGATGCAGCTTTTAGGCTGGAGACAGGGGAGTGTAACTACTCTTGCCCATAAGGGAGGAGAAGAAGGCAGGTTTTCAGAAGATGGGAGGAATGGGTCCTGGAGAGACCCTGTGGTGAAGGGGCAGTGGCCGAAGTTGAAAGGACCAGGGAGACAGGAATTCTGTTGTTTCTTCCTCTCATCACTTTCTCAAATCTCTACTGGACAAATTCTGTGTCAAAGAGTAAGGGCGGGGCTTGGGGCAGAGGGAAGGCAGACAGGAAGAACCAGAGCATCTCCTAATCAGAGTGTGGCTTCCATTGACCCACTCACTCTGCATTAACATGCCTGCAGCTTCTGCAGCAGCATCTAAGCCTTGCTGGGTCAGCACTCACCAGCAGTCTAGACAGCTGGAATGCCTGGACCTAGGATCCTGGGGACATGGCTGTCATTCCATGCCAACTTAGAGACTAAACTGTATTTTCAATGCTCCTTCCTTTCTTTAATTTACAGTGGCCTGCTCTATATTTTATGGAGCTATTTTAAGCATACACAGGAGATCATCTTGCTATACACAGGGAACAATCAATGTTCTCATTTAATAATTCATTCTTTCATTAAATGCTCCCAAGTAATTAAATAAAACATGAATAAATTCCACAGTGATATTTGCTAAAGTTTTCTTTCTAGAGAATTTCACCTGTTGGAGGATGTGCTGGACCCATTGTTTACCATAATGAAAAATGAAGCGGGAAAGCTTCAGGGCGCAGTCACACACTCTAGACTTCACTGTAATATCCATCAAATGCCCACCAAGTGCTCCACATTTACATATGCAATTCCCAACAGTCAAATAGCCTTGCATAGCTTGCAGGAAACTGTGCCCAGAGCAGTACAACCAGCACCTTACCTGGGTAATATCTGCAAATGTGGAGAGTTTAGTACCAAGTTTATCTGGTACCCAAACCTCTGATCTTTCCACAGTTATGCACCACAGTGTTGCTCTGCCATTTCTTTTGGGAAAATGGTTGATGCAAAAGGCTTTCCTAAGAGCTCATGGAATTTTCCACATTTAAAAGCACTGTGTGTGTGTGTGTGTGTGTGTGTGTGTGTGTGTGTGTAAAAGAGAGACAGAGAGAGATGTAGAAAGACAGAAGCTTGAATACAAGACCTATGTATAGTCCAAAAGGAGAGAAGAGAATAGAACAGAATAGTAAAAACAAAAGATCTCTGCCCTGAGCATCTTTCTCCATAGCAGTTGGGCTCACAATTTTCAATGGGCTTGAAAATTGAGTTCTCTGAGTGTACCAAAGAGGGCCATTTTCCCTGAGGAGACCATTGCCTGGCCTGCTCTGAGTCATTGAAGTGTAACTACTCTTGTCTCCTTTGTGTTGAAGTGACACTTCTCAAATAATGTGTTTCTTTGATAACTGGCTTAGTGCTTTGCAGCTGCCACATCACCACATTTGCCCTAAACAGTAGGACTTTTTTTTCTTTTATGTTATTTATGTATTTGTTTACTTGATTAGATCTTTTTTTTAACAGAGTCTCTAGCCCAGGCTGGCTTTGAACTCACTACAAAGTCAAATATATCCTTAAACTTCTGATCTTCCTGCTTTTACCTACTGAGTTCTGGGCTCCTAACTGTACACTGCCATACTATTTTATGCTGTTGAGGGTGAAATCCAGGGCTTTGTTTATCTTAAACAAACACTCTACCAGTTGAGCCACATTCCCAGCCCCCTGAACAATAGTTCTTTAAAGGATATAGGTCTACTAAGTCTCTCCAAATTCCTATGAATGCTAGAATAGGCCATTATTTAAGGAGAAAACTCACTTCTACATGCATCGTCACCACTACCCTATGAAGCGTCCCTCTCTGGGACACCCCTTGGGAACAGTGGCCCTCCAGACCCTACTTCCTGAATTTGCCTCACTTGCACATCAGTGTGACCCCCAGACCTGGGAGGTCTGCATGTGAGTCCCCTTCAGCTTTTTTGATAGTGACTGTCATAGCTTGAGCCTTACCAGTGTGACCCCCAGACCTGGGAGGTCTGCATGTGAGTCCCCTTCAGCTTTTTTGATAGTGACTGTCAGAGCTTGAGCCTTTACCCCTTTCTTTTGGCACACAATGAGCACCATTTCACTGGATGTTTTTCTAATGTGAGCAAATAACCCATTTTGAATCTGTCTCCCTACCTTTGTCTGCTTTTGCAGTGCGCCCAGATTTCACATTATAAACCCTAGATTTACTGTTGGTCTTCTCTATGGCTCCTCCAATAGATTTCAAATGGAAAAAAAAAAAAAATGTTCCAACCATCTTCTTGTCATACCACAGGTGCTCTGCTGTTTCTAGGTGCCCCTCCAGCACCTCTCTATGCTGTCCACATCCATGAATGTTCTCCACATTTGCTCATGATGCCCTCTCTGTCCACAAGGCTGACTCCCCTGCTTCTTACTGTATTTCTTGTCTTCCTGAGTCCAAGTTTCTTACCACTCTCAATAGCCTAGTGTGACTCAGCCATGGCAAAGGATACAGCACTGCTTACAATATACACACCTAACAGGGAGTATGTAGTTAGCAGCACAGGAAGGTGAGCCATTGTTAATCAGGCAGTTCCCCTGGCCTCCCTTCAAGTTATCTGCCCCATGTCCTGCATTGTTATATGAACTCGATATAGGAACCAGACATCCTAAAGACTTGCTGGCCAATTGGAAGAGGCAGGCTACACATTTACTGCTGTGGTTCCCAATAGGTTTGTCTTGCCATTGACAATACAAGAGATGTAGATCTTCGCAAGTTCTTCCTGCCGTGAGATCACTCGGATCCCATTAGCAGGTATGCCCTTAAAGGAAGGGCCAGGTGGCTACAGAGGGAAATAGTGCGCAACATCAGAGAGAGGAAATCAGGGCACTTCCTGGTAAATGTTCTCTCCCCTTCCTTTCCTGCCTGGAACCACCCATTAGAATGCACATGAGATCAGAGTAGACTGGAGTATCTATAATGTTTTTCAGCTGCCAACACTTTAAATAGATGTAAGTGGATACATGCATGCATGAACTGTATAGAACAGGATTGATAGGTTCAGGGAGCTGAGAGCACTGTCCCTAAGTCACCTACCCCATTCATCTCCCTGGTGCTCCTGGGAAACTCTAGGCAGGAAGCACAATTCAAAATCTTGGGGAAAAAACATCAAGTAGGCCAGTGCACCGGAGTACTGAGTCTACCAGGTCAGTGGAAGGACCACAGTGGAAGGTGAAGGATGGGGGGCAGGGGAGGTGTCTCATTACAACATTGGTTGGGTTCTGTGTATTTGATTTTCATCAAAGACTTCTAACAAAGCCATTTTTCTTTCACCTTCGCAGGTCCAGTGTCTGGGATGAGAAAATGGCCGTGTCACTTGTGGCCTGTGTGTGTGTTGTGTCTGGTTCCTGTGGTTTCTTTTCCTGCTTTGAAAACGAAACCCTTCATGGCTCTGAGATGGAAAGCAGACCATGTTTTTTGTCAGCGAGGCCATTCGTCATGTTCCCTAGAGGGGACTGTGAACTCCCGAAGCCTTGGGCTCTGCCAGCATACAGACCACCCATGTTGTAGAGCTGGGAAAGCCACCAGGCAGGTAACACAACTGGCAACTGGGCACTTGGCTCTCATCCAGTCTCTTTCCAACCCTGGGGACTCAGGTCTGAAAACTGCCAGGGAGACTAGATCTTACCTGGTGGCTGAGGTCTCTTGTAGGGTACATCTTGAAGACGAAGAATTGGACAGTGGCTAAACTTGCCTAGTAGTCTAGCATGAACCAAGCTTCTTAGATCTGCCCGAGAGCAGAGCTCAATGAGGAAATGACTTTACTGCTCTGGTAAAAATTGTTTGGCTACGTTTAAGTTCAACTCTTTCATTTTTTTTACAGTTCTGCAGAAAGCTAGTTGTTAACAAAAAAAGAAAAAGAAAAAAGAAAAAAAGGCTCTGTTGTGCAGCAAAGAACTTCTGTTAGCAAATGCCTGCACCTGCTGAGTAGAGGAAGCAGGAGAGGAAGCCATGCAAAAGTGCCCTGTAGAAAGAATCCCCACACAGCTGTTTCAGGCATCCCAGTGACTTAGCAACTGGTTCTCACCTGGAGGCTCCGTGGAAGTACAGTGGGGTCTCCTAGATTTGCAGAGAATAGAGCTTGGAGTCTGCATTTATAACAAGGTTCCTGGATGACTGTGGCCAAACCCACTTGAAAACTAGGCTATGAAGGAGAGGTCAATTTTAGTAGTCGATGTCCTGGGCACTGTCATTCCACCGGAGACCAGGAGGGTATTCCTGGGTAGGGGATGCTGGCAGTTCTGGGATACATTCCAGGACTGATGAGAAGTGGCAGGAAAGGATTCTGTTGTTTTGCAAAGGTATAGAAGAGCAAAGGCAATGAGCATAGAACTCAAGTCTTTTGAATCTTTTTTTTTTAATGCTTGGTGTAAATGTGAAAATGGACCACTTAGGCCTGGAATCAGTGCAGGGCAGAGCAGGAACTGATTGTAACTGGCCTCAGTGAGGAACAAGCTGAGCCTACAGACTCTATTTAAAATCTTGTTCCTTTTGCAGTCTCCATTTATTTTTTATAGAAAGTGATGACTAATTCACATTGTAATGTCCATAAAGATGTCACAGAAACCAGAGCCATACCGGTCCTTGATCCCTTTCAGTTTAACCTCCTCATCTTTGTTTTAGAAAAGAGCATCCACCACTCCACCGTTCACACGGGATGCGTGTCTGGTGCTTAGAAACAGCATCAACCAGCCCTCCCTCTTCACCTGCAGACAAGGCCCTCAGCTCTCCTGAACCCTCAGCCTTCCAGTGTTTCCTGGAATGGCTGCCAACAGTCCTAACTCTCTAGTCCCCTCTGACTGTCCCCTACTCAAGAACATGTTCAGTCAGACTTGGGCGAGGGACTGGCTGCATTGCCAGTTGACCCAGGGCAGTTGCTGCTTCGTCAGCACCCACACCGGATGGCCACTCCTGAGTCAGGTTTCCCAACTTCATGACTTCAGCATGTGTGGCCGAAGGGACTGAGCGGTCATGTTCTTACAACATCTGGCATGCTCTACTCCTGGTCCTCACTGTGCACACTTTGTAAGGAAAAAAAGAATCCTAATTATTTCATTCCTTCCCCATTGGGTGGAATGGGGAAGTTTCGATGGGAGGAAAGGATGCTGAAAAGGAAATGGCTCTTATCTCTTCCTGTACATCATCTGAACTTGAAATCCAGTGATGAAGATGTATGTGGTGGAGGAGGATCCTGGGAGGAGGGGCACTCCCAAAACTACTCACACTGTCTGTACATGATTTACATGCATACTGGCAGTAGAGAGAGGGTCATCGCCAGCTGTGGCCAGTCTCTCATGCATGCAGGCAGTATGGGGGTTGGGGGTTGTCACCAGCTCTGGGTAATCTTCCATGAGAGGGGAATACGAGGAAAGTGGAGAGAAATCACACAATTATGAGGATAGAAATGAGGGACCAGAGATTGAGAAAATAATTTAAAAAAAAAGAGAGAGAGAGGGTCTTAAAGAAGAAAAATAAGAATGAAAATTCAGATTAGACTATTTAAAAGTTATTTCTCTATTGCCAGGATCATCTCTCTTTTCCCTTTAAAAGAAAAGGATTTTTGTCCGTTGGCTTAATCTTCTAGAAGTAATTTACTGTCCCAAATACCTGGGAAGGTTGGTTGGTTTATAAGTGAGTTCCCCATCTTTATGAAAGAGCAGCAGCTCAGGACCAGTTAACGGGAATTTTCAGACTTGCTCTCTTGAAAGGAATTGCTCTCTTGAAAGGAATTTAGGGGGAAGGATGAAAGAAAAAAAGATGCTCTCTCTTCATTTTTTTACTTCTCTCCTTTTTAAATATTTTTTTTTAATTTTATTTTATTTTGTGTGTATGTGTATTTTGCCTGCACGCATCCACACGCATGCGTGTGCTTGTACTACGTTCATGCCTAGTGCCTCAGAGGCCAGTATTAGGTCTCCTAAAACTTGAGTTAACACACAGTGGTAAGCCTCCATGTGGTTACTAGGAATCAAATCCCAGTCCTCCTAACTATTGAGCCATCTCTCCAGCTTCCCCCCACCTCCAATAATATATTTTTAAGCATAAACACAAGGACATAAGGATCTTGCAGTCAGTATTCACAGTCATATGATCAATCTATTTCTATCCTGGACTCATGTGTTCTTTCTTGTCACATGAAAAGATGAGAAAGGATGAGAAAATGTTTCAAAAGATATACACAGGACATGTTCGTATGACTCTGTGCCAAAACCACCTCCTGTTACAGTCTGTGTCATGGGAGGATCTTGAAGTCACATTTACCACAAGTCCTCTCAGTATGGTATGAGCCTATTGGTGGCTTAGAGACCTTGCACAAGATTTGAAAGTAGTGTTGTCAGTGTCACTATCATTGCACAGTGGGCAGCCACAGGGGTTTCCAGTCAAGTGTCGGTGAGTCATCTCTCCTGGAACAGTTGGCTCATGGTATTGGCTTCCCACAGACTTAAAACTTACAGTGACACTTCAATTAGGGGACTGCAGTGCTGCAAGTAGCCAAGATTAGCAGTGGGAACTCCTAAACCCAGTTCCTCAACCCTTCAGATGTTGTAAAACTCAGTTTCTTTGGATTGAATCATACCCGGAGTGGGTTCTGTGTCCCTTCCCACACTCTGACAATGAAAACCATTGGGATGGATGAGATTGCAGCGTGAAAAAGAAGTACATAAGCACCTTCCCTCTTCTTCCTGCTGGCACAACCTAACCTGCTGCTTTCTGACTTATTGGTACGCACACTATATTCATGCAATATGGCTTGTCAACTGCTTAGCCCAGTCATAATGGCAAGAGACACCCATTAGTAAACCTATACCAGGTCGGCATTACACATGCATAATGTTGTAGGAGCTCTGATTGTTATAATAGAGCAAATGAAACTGGTGCTCAAAGAGCTCAAGAGATTTGGCAGAGGCATTTAATTCCTTACCAGTTTGGGCTTGAGTTCTAGACCATTATGAGCGTTCTTCTGTACATTCTTCTGTCACACTTGACCTTACTTAGCTAATCCTATGGCTTCTCACCGCCATATATGAAATGAAAGACTTGGGGTTAGTTAACCTCCAACAGTGGTCAACATCTGTGACTCTGTCAACAGACAGAGTCTACCTCCGACAGGCCGGCAGAAAGCCAAGGCAACCTTGAAGATGCACAGACTTATTATGAATGGGCCCAGGCTGTGGGAAGTGTGAGGAACCACATAGGAAATTGGAAAGAGCACAGCGTGGTTTGCAAATGTTTCATTTTCTAGCTGTGTAGTGCTAGGCCAGAGCATGGAAACCTCAATAACATAGTGGCCCATCAATGGTTGTTTCAGTTGTTGTCTTCAAGCCAAATCATGGATATGAAATGAATAGAGAGAGCAGCAAGAAACTCTATGGAGAAAGTGAGGGACACCAAGTAGGAAGAAGAAACAGGAAGGGCAGCAAGGTCCACAGCTCTGAAGAGCTTTCTAGGGTATCTCAGTACACAAAAACGGTAAAGGGTGTTGGGGGAATCAATGTCCAAGAAGAGTAAGTGAGCATTTAGCCACCAAGAGGAGACCCTCAGAGACAAAACAGTCCTGAATAGATTATCTTTCCCCGATGGAACAGCAATCTGGTCTTTTGGCAGCAACATAAGGTGCAGGGCGTTGTTGTTCTTTGGGGGTGAGTCCTTTGCATTCTGCTTCACAGATTTCCAATGCTAATAGCATGACTTCTACAACATATTGATTCAAGTTTAAAAGGAACCACCTGTGTGCGGCGTTCACTGGATGGAAGCATCTGTAAGAGCTGTGGAACTCGAGCAGAAAGGTACCACTTCAGTCTCTTGTCCATCACTGTTTTCAGCAAAATTGACTGTCCCCAAACACAATCTATAAGCAAGGAGAACGTGGAGAGAGTGCCAAAATTGGGACTGATTCCCTACCAGCACAGAATAGACATCCAAAAGATGATGAACTGTATGACTTCTAGAAATCACACGGGAGAATCCCAGGAAATGTGGTTATCAGGACAAAATAGTTTTAGGTGCAGAAAAAGCAGTGAAGCTTTTTAACTCCTCCATATGACAGCTAGTAACATCAAAAACTCCTGTCAACTCTAACCCTGATGAGGCTCCACCTTGAGAAAATATGAATCTCCAGACCTCTGAAGACAGAAATGAGAGTTCTTTCCAGAACTATCTCCACCATCCTGCTTAAAAAGGATTTAAGAGGCATATCCCTCAAGACACCCAGCAACCAGTACCACTTTCAATCAATACAAGTTGTACGGAATCTCCACAGACTATCTTTAAAAGTCAGTGCCAAGCTAGTGAAATGGCTCAGTGGGTAAAGGTACCTGCCATTCAAGCCTGACAACCTGAGTTTGGACCACAGATCTCAAATAAAATAAACAGGAGAAACAGGGAGAACCAACTGACCTGCACAAAGTGGTCCTCTGACTTCCACATGAGCATTATAGCACATGTATCTCCTCTCTGTCTCAGTCTCTGTCTGTTTGTGTGTGTGTCTGTCTCTCTTGTGCACATCAGCCACTTACACACAAAAAATTAAATTAACAAGTTTTAAGTAAAAATGAAAATCAATGTGAAGAGCGGAAGGCATGATCTTAAGAGTTTAAAACTGGCTCTTCGGTGCTGAAGAGAGTGGAGCTCAGGACTGAGCACAGTTTAGCTGAGTGCCCTTGGGAGTGACTCCTGCAGTCTGGCATGGTTTTTCTTTAAGATAGATGTGGAGAACTGGATGTAAGTTCTGAGAACCTACATTCCTGTGAACATGAAATGCTAAGGGTGGGAAAATGCCTTGGCAAACGTGGCTGTTCTCAGCACAGAACCCATCACCACAGTCTTCATTTCCTGGCTTTGATAGCCCATATGCTTGCTCAGATTATAGGTGATAACTCTTTTACATGACAAAATAAGACCCTGGATAACTCATTCCTGCAGCATAGGAATAGTTCACAATTACCACTAACTTACAATCAGTACACCGGCAGTCACACCCTCTGCCACCACACAGGTGATCACAGATGGAAACACCCATAGCAACTCCAGTGTGCCAGCAGCTGGACCATAGCATGAGATCAGAGCAGGATGTGTCCTCACTAGTAAATATCAACTGGGTTTGAATTGCTTGCTAAAGCATAGCTTAGACAAAGCCAAAAAGGAAAACCAATGCTTTCTCGGTAAACTGGAATCCCAAAGCATAAATAAAAGATACCACCTAAGAAAGGTGATTTATTAGCTCTCACTTAGCAGGGGCATGTGCAGTCCATCCTGTGAGCACAGCTCTTGAGTTGTTTGGTGCTTGTTTATGAAACGCTCATGCATGTGTGAACACACAGAGCCAGACACACATAACACATTACCAAGTTCTGCTAAACACACACACACACACACTCAAAACTAAAACAAACCCCAAAACCTGAGAGTTATACTTTGACTTTTTGAAGTTTATTGTTTCCAAGAATCGGTGCCCTGTCCCCAACCCCAGCCAAGCATCCTCTACCTTGGCCCAAATACTGATAGATACAGGCCTATCTATGTCAGCCAGAGAGTTTGGATTTGGGAAGCCAGGGTTCTCAGGGCCGGGCAGTAAAATGAAATGATTGTGAAGGCAGAGACTGAAAGTCTCAACTGTTAATCTGGTCACATCAACCATGAAGACATAAGAATGAGCCTATGCCACATCACAGGAGTGCAGCCTGGTCAGCATGATGCCACTTCTGATAAGGTACTTCATTCGAAATGTTACATAAAGCATCCATTCAAACAATTCCCCAAGACATGGGAGACATTTCGGAAGAAAATACTTTTCTTACTAGGAGTAGTCATCTACGGACAAAAGGCCCCGGGGTTTTATTTTACTTTTGTCCTTCCAGTCATACATGCCTAAAATATGCCAAAACCAAACCAAACCAAGCAAAATTGTTCTTCTCCAGTGTAATTTAGCCAGTTTTACCAGATTAGCCTCAGATCTGGGGCTACGCACCATGGACAAGACATGACGAGAACACCATATGAGCAGCCTCACTCTGCAGTTAAGAAAAATGGAACATTAGGGTTAAAACTGAGAGAAATACTGGGTGTTTGGGGAAGGACACACTGGGACTCAGGGACTGTCTCTGGTTTTCTTTTTAAATCAATAAGAAGCAAACACTTTGGTGGTTCTCCACAAACAGAGCCGAAATTTCAACATTTAAAAGCCAGGGTTTGACCATGCAAACCTGCCTCAGGGGCCCCACACCTGACAAGATGCCTCTTGTCATTCAGGTGTATTTGACCCTTGGAGGTGCAAACAGCAGAGAGATTATCACTTCACATGGGGGTGGCAGGCACATGGTGTGGTAGAGTGGTGTGGGCTCTATTCCTCTAGCATTGCCCCTTCTGCTTCCTCTGCCTGTGTTGGCTTTGTCTTCAGGCAGTCTTCTTGGTCATGGTGGGTTGACAGTTATCCAGGGCTGCATTTTTTCCTCATTCATGCTCAGTGACCAAGAAAAAAATCCTTTCCATCTGTGAAATGAAAACTCTCCTCCTCCATATTTTTGAGCAACTTAAGTTCTCCATCCCCACTGCACTTACTGTTCACAGAGATCCATAAAGCATGAATGGCCCCAATTCTTTCTTCCAGTGGTATTAACCAGGAAGTGAGGTAGTCAGGACCCATTGAATGCATCCCTGAAACCAGAGATTCAACAAACTTCAGATCATTGGGGCTGTACTGAGGATGGGAAGTTGTCTAATAAAAATCAAGGGCCAACACACAGTGATAATATATACATTAGAACCCTCTGAGCTGCCCAGAATTGAAAGAATAATTTTGGCTCTGACAGTGTCTAGCATTTAAATGGTATCATGGCCTGCTGTGAGTAAAAGTTGTCTCTAAACATGACTCTGTGAGCTTCCAGTCCTAAGAAAACAGATTTTAAGATCTATCAAAAGAGATGGCCTCACAGAAATTCAAACACTCAGATGAAACTTGACCACAATCAGTTGTATGGGCCATAATAATCCTGAGAAATGCAGATGTTTCACGAAGTATCAAGCAGAAGTGGGAACTACTGTCTGGGGACAGTGAGCTGCAATGGAGGACATCCCATGGGGTAACAGAAAAGCCCAAATGGTTCCAAGACAAAAGTCACCTATTACAAAAGGGGAGATTTGGGAATGGTTTTGAGGCTCAGTAGGTCTTCTAGATAATGGCTCAAGGTCAGAGACAGAAAGATAACTAGATTATTCTAGAGTTTTTTGTAAAATGCTAAGAATACCTTTTAACCCTTCTTTCTCTCCCTGAATGAAGAAATTTTGTCATACAGGATCTTCTAGAAACCCTTGAAGTTAAGCAAATTGGGCTTGATCCCTGGCTACATAGGAGGGCTTCAAAGAAGAATGTAACATTGTATGGAGCCTCTAAGTAGGCCTGTCCAGACCTTA